>DWMZ01000103.1:0-37650 GCA_018249855.1 Eueides tales michaeli
AATAACAGAAAATGAGCAGCTGAACGCCAAATGGAATTGCATACTGTGTTGTTGTTAAGTACAACAGATTTTAAAATTTACATACGAAATGTGATTTAATATGGATGGTAATTATTTTTCGTTGCTTATATGGAAAGAGGAAATATATTGACGTTGGTATATTTTAATATTTTTAAAATGTTATATAGATGCCGTTATAACGCGACGGTTGTGGGTTCGACTCTCATCCGGGACAACGATCCAATATAAACTGAGTTTTGCTAACCAAAAGAAATAATGACCTATTAATAAATAGGTGGAAGTTGGTAAAGGCCTGTCATGGCGCAGCGGCACAAGCGTGTGACTGTTCAACCGACAGGTTCTGGGTTCGATCCCCAGTCGAGGTAATTATTTAATATTTTCAATTTAAATATTCATTTTTTCATTTCTTCGGAACGGAGTATCTTGACACAAGGTTCCCGGGTTCTCTCTGCCTACCCTGCCTTGTGTGGGATACAGCGTGAAACTAAAAAAGAGAAATTGGTAAAATTTGTATTAGGTACTAGGCTTTCTCAAGGCAAATATTCTCTTTTTTTTTAACTTCACGCCTTAACCCTAAATGAAGTAGCGAGAGAACGTACCTCTAGGAGTCGTTCACTATTATCAACCTATTCGTACATGCAACTCACGTTTATATTTTATTCTTGAAGATCAACCGAGTTTTCATCCACTTCCTCTAATAACTTTCAATCTTGCTTGTTACTGTTGTTACTACTGCACAGCTCAGATTGAACTCTAAATTATTTTTTACGATCATATTATTTTCTTGGCAATTAAGGAATCTGGATAAGACACTCCAGTCCCATTATGATACTTTCATTTCCGTTGCATAGCGTGGAAATTAAAATATGAAATATTTCATTTCCTTGAAAGAAAATCGAACCCATAATCCCTGACCCTGTTTTTTTCTAAATTAAACATTTTCTAAAGCATAAATCTCAGTAAATATCCGCACAACTTGCCCCACTGTTTACATTACCATACATTATCCGTTATTTTATAATCGATTGAGATAATCGATTGAGATAATCGATTTTTGAAGGAAAGCTAATTCTGGATTAGAATCGGCATCTGTCTTTAGAATTCGTAAATATTTATTTTGTAATTGGAAATGAGAAAGGATTTTCTCAGGTAACGCTGTATCCTATACAAGATAAGATAAATAGGAACTTGGGAACCTAGTGTTGAAACTCTCTCAATGTCCACCAAATTTGAGGCATTGCATGTTAAATGACAATTTTTATATTTTAGAAGAAAGTAAATAATAAAAACTTTTTGAATAACAAGTTTTGAAGATTTTTTTCATGTGTAATGTGTTACACAGATTGAGACCTTGCATTTGGTGGGTTGTACAAAAAAATCCAGATGACAGATAACATTTTTTTCTAGATATAACAATAACGGCCATTTTAAATCAGTAACAATGTGATAATATGTAAATTCATTATCATCAGAACTGAAATCGTAAGCCAAATTTCAGCCTAACTAGACACTGACGAGTGTATCTGATTGGGCTTGTAATATTTCACATAATGTATGCAAATCACACTTACTAACACAACCAGTCAGTAAGAATAATCTTTTTAGTAAAAAGCCATTTCACCCGTTTAGTACAATAATTTAATTTACTGTTTGTTTAACTAACTTATCACGAAATCATTTAAAATATATATAAGCGTTTTATAATCCAATTATATTGAATATATTTCATTTTTACATAAAATAAGTAATTTTAAATATCCTTTTTACACAATATAATAGAAAATTCTTTATTGCTAAAATATTTGTTCTATAAAAACAGCAGGCAGAGACCACTTAATACTGAGGTACTTTTCTCTATTTTCCTCTCAAATTTTAGAAACTTTGCGTGTTGAGTTGCGCAACCTAACGCCGCACTTCGACTTGTTACTCGCGACACAAGAGACCTCAATAATGATATTAATTTCAATATAATCTGCTCATAATACACATTAACACTAATATACGAAAATGCCCACTGTTAATTAAATCACAATCAAATAATCATTTCGTATATAGAGATTATACTATTTGGAGTAATTACGAGGGTCGCGGCTACTTCCAGTATGTAATTGAATGTTGTAAGGAAGTCATGGAGCGGTGCGGTCGTGGAGAATGTATGTACTTAATAAAAATAATCTGTAAACGCGATTAGATTTATACCGTAAAAATACCGTCAATTTATGATAAATATAATTTTTTTACGTTTATTTATAAAAAATATAATCAAAATAACTTTAAATTACATGTAGATAACGTTATTCTCATACAAAAAAAACATTTCTTATACTAACAAATAAATAACTTATTTTAAGCATTTTAGTACACAATATACGCTCATATTTCATCTAAGTACTGTACGGTAATAATGATTAACTCAATGATTAATTGGCAGCGGTGCGACGCGCGCTTTGCGTGTACATATTTGGTGTAGGTGTGGAGCTTACGTAAAATAAAATGGTTGCTTAAGCCACGCTGGCAAAGACAGCTTTTATCATATATCATTATAATTATGTACCAATATGTCATTTTATACTTTTTTTTATAAAAGAGGAACATTATTCAATAGGGTGAAGCTGGATTTATATACCGTTCAAGCACTCTGACTGTCCTAAGTGTGGAATAACACTAAAAATCTTAAAAATGTCTGTATTCCTATTATATGTAATATTAAAATTATTGCAAGGAAATTAGTAAAGTCAATATATAATGAAATTAAAAAAATGTCAATTATTAGATTTCTTTTTGATTCCTTCCAAAAAAAAATCTTATTTTGTACAGCGTTTGTTTCGTAATTTTATTTCGTCCTTAGAAATAGACATTATTAATAGCGATTCCATAATAACTATTATTACAGTGTTTTAGCTCCATTTTTATTTACATTGTATAATTTTTCGAGACATATCGACTGATTAGCGGAAAGTTATAAATTTATAAGAAATATGGATAATTTAGGAAACCGTCTTTACGTTGCATTGATTACGAAATGTGATGTTAATATTCCTTGAACCAAGTTTAGGAGTCGGCAGATCAAGCTTACTTTGATTGTTTTCTTATAAAGAAGACTTTCTTAATTGCGTTATTATAAAGTTGAATAGGAAATTGTATTTAAATATCAATAAACGTGTTCAAGCAATTCTAACATAACGTCTATTAAAGTAGAAGTAGTTCGTCCCAAATTAATTCAGAACTTGTGAACTTAGTCCGATTGTAGATTCAAAGTTAGTATCGAAGGTTACCGTAGTTATTGCGGATGTTTAATATTTCATACATTCAAAATTCGTAAAGGCCAGAGTGGCTTTCCGGTTAAAGTGAATTTCAAATTTCATTTTTTTCTTTTAGGATTACCTTTTGTTAACCATTGACGCAAAGCGAGCGATGTTATAAGTTTGACCTATCTGTCTGTGAAATAGTAAGTCCTGAATTAATAAACCAATTTAAATTTGGTTCTTTTAAATTAATACTTTTGTTAGTTTCGGTGGTTCCTAAAAATATTTTTTATAAAAATCGCATAAACCGTATAAGAGTTACAAGTACTTTGCTAAGAAGAGGCAGTGATATTTTGTTAATGATTCTTTTTTATTTTTTTCATTAACATTAACATCCGTGGTTTAATAAGGATTACTGATATTAATGACACATTTTAAATACACGTATATATTAACATCATTATATGAACAGATAGGCTGATACCACCTCAGTGTACCCGTTACCGTGATCTACTGTAAGTGTTTGAAACGTCGGGTTTCCAAAAATGTGCGACACTCATCATACATCATAATTTCAGTTATATTGGTTTCATTTAAAGTCTCTTTTATTATTATATACCTATATAGATATTGCTGCTGAACATAAGCCTGGATAACTATAATTAATGAATAATTTTGAAAATATATACTCATAAAGATTTTGAATTCTAAATATTAGATTTCTTACAAATTTATTCAGTTTAGAAATTTGTTTAGTAAGTAAAAAATCTAGGTTACGCTAAATCAAAATCTAGGTAACGCTATATTATAAATTGGTTGAAATACCCAATTTAAAAATTCAAATAACTATAACTAAGGGTTAGTTATAGCTATTTGAATTTTTTAACAATAAAATTTTCAAATTAAGAAAATGTTATTTAATACACAATACAGTTTTCTAATATCAGTAAAATCCGACAAAAAAAACCTGAAAAAAACTGCTGCCAATGTAATTCATATAACGAAACCTCATTTCTAAGGGTCTAAACCAATATGGGAGTTTTGTAGAATTTTACCCAAGTATGTAATTCGACCTCAATCCGCGTCTGCTATTCAAACGTTACAATTGTACATTCAGGTGGATTTATTTAATATCGGTATTCGACTGTAATCGGTTTGGGACCCTTCACTTGTGATTATATTACACGAAGAGCCGAGGCTAACTATACGTTTTATTGAATTGGAGATTGGAGATAACTTGCCACAAAATTCAGCCGGGGTATCTGAAATTAGTAGACACAATTTCATCCACCATTTACTGCTTTCCTTTTTAATTCACTGATTTCTCATTTAATTTCAATTCAATGTCAATCAATTTCATTAATTATCTAGATATTTTAGTTTAGATTTTTTTTTATTTTGTGTTACATGTTTCTTAGCTAATCAATAATACAGAATTTTCATTGAATACATTTAATAAATTTAATAATTTTTCAATGTTTGTACATAAAATAATTATATAAGAGAAAAAGATAAACTATTTAACGTACGAGTAGCTACTTGTAGTATCGTCCTTCATTTTCCGCCTCTCCCGAAAAATATTGACCACTCGTTAATAATAGAATTGCTCCTAGCAAGTCGTCTACCATCAAACTTTAAAATCAGTTTACATATAGATGTAGTATTTGCAAAAAAAAATAAAAAAAAATAAAATACAGATTATTAAAATTAAAATAACGATTCTTCTAATTCATAAAATATATAATGAACTATATTAGATAAATGTATTTCATTTAATATTATCCTAGTGGGGATATAGATATGTCCCCACTAGGAACTAGTTAGGTATGCACGTGATAAGAAAACTCTCACTATTAAAGCAAGATAAATGATTATTTTGTTTGTATATTGACACGTTTTCTGTACCCCAATCACATTTGACAGTGATGAAATGACAAAGAAATCACGATTGTGATCGAACTCCATGAAACTACACAAGTATTTATCGAGTGCTTAAACGAAAAAGTTACTCAATATACTCATGTGATTGTCCATATTTTGTGAATAGATACGGAGAACAGTCAGAACAGTCCCTCTATCTGTCCCTCCATTTTCCCACAACTGAAAATACATGAAGTGTCTCTTATTACTCGCTCCTAGTTTGAAGAATAAGCTCTTCTCGGCTAAATTCTTGTAACTTATCTTTCAAACAGCTTTCTTAAACCAATTTTCAAAAGCAAAGTATTCAAACAAAAAAATATTTTAAAATATTTTTTTTTGAGAAAAATATTTTATCAGTTAATTTTATACAAACTATTTTTTAACATTATTTGAATCTCATAAAGTAGAGAAATAATGATTAATACTATATTTCTCTTTCCTCTACATTTTCATAATTTAGAAATATGTAAGCTACGAGTATATTGGTTTAAGCGTGTACAAGTAAGGCCATCGTGACGCGTTCATTTTCTTAAAATTATTTATTTCCTTTTACTATTTTTGAAAAACAAAACGCGGTATTGATGTCAACTACTCTACAAAGGATTTTGTTAATTTTTTTTTTTAAGTAAATATTCCTTATACAGTTTCCAAAGCGTTTAATAATTAACAGCAGATTATCCAAGATCCTGCGGCTAACCCAAGACAGTCCCTCTATCTGTCACACCCTCGTTTTTTCCACAACTATACACACGTAAAATTTCTCTTCTTACACATTTCTAGTATGAATTTCTTAAGAAGATCATATACTTAAGGCTATAATAGTGGTAGTGAGTTTGAATCGCTTATATAATTTCCTTTGTATGTCAATAACAACATTTTTAGACAAACTTAATTTTCTTAAGGCAGCATATCGTAGTATATTAGATAATATTTATTTATAAAGGCAAGTGGTTTGAGTTTAATTCCTAGTTGAGGGAATGAGGTACAAGTAAGGTCATCGTGACTCGGTAATGAGAAAATGTATGAAGACTTAGTATACCGTAATTTAAAATTCAATGTCTCGAAAAGCATGTATATAAAACCCATGTAGATAAAATTATTTTCAAACAAAAAATAAATATTTTAAACATTTAACGTGTCTCTTACTAAGAATTAAGTAACTTTATTTTATAGTATTTTCTATCTAGCTTCATTTTAAACATTTTAGTACAAAATATACGTTCATCTTCCATCAAGGTTCTGTACGGTAATAATGATTAACTCAATGATTAATTAACGGCGGTGCGATGCGCGCGTTACGAGTATATATAGGTGTGGAGCTTAGGTAAAATAAAGTGGTTGCGTAAGCCACGCTGGCTTAGACAGCTTTTATCACATATCATTATAATTATGTATATATACCATTTTAAACTTTTCTTTAGATATATATTAGTAAAATTGTTTCAAAATATATATTAAAAGTCACTATGTTTTTAGTTTTATCTTATATGTGAATATATGAGATTGAAAGAATGTTAATTAAATTCATACACTTCTCTTGAATTATGCCCAAAAATCTTATTATTACTGTGTTAGAAATTCTTCTTTATTTTAATTTGCCCTTCGAAATTGATTACAGCGTGTGTGTTAATAATTCAGGAAACTTGTGGACGTTCATTCAATACATTTACGCCGTTTTTACGTGGCATTAATTACCAAATTTGATGATAATATTCCTTGACCCAAGTTTAGGAGTCACGCTCACTTGGTTTGTTTTCTTATAAAGAAGTCAGTTACTTGCGTTATCATCTATTAGAATAGAAAATTCTATTTCAATATCAATAAACGTGTTCAAACAATTCTAACATAACGCCCATTAAAGTCGAATTTATTCGACCCAAATTAATTCTGAACTTGTGAACTTAGTCCGATTGAAGATTCAAAGTTAGTATCGAAGGTTATCGTAGTTATAGCGGATGTTTAATATTTCATACATTCAAAATTCTTAAAGGCCGTATGCGGTCAAAGTGAATTTCAAATATATACATTATTTCTGGACTACCTTTTATTAACCATTGACGCGAGTACACCTCTCTGTATGTCTGTAGCACCCTAACTTCTAAATTTATAAACAGATTTAAGTATTGTTAGAAAGAAATGTTAGAAATGTTGTAGAATGTCCTAGAAATGTTTTAATAAAATTGAATTAACAGCTTAAGAGATACAAAACCTTTGCCAAGATATTTTGTTGGCAATTTTTATTTAATTAAAAAAAAATCACTTACTTTGAAAACCCGTGGTTTCAAGGAAATAACTGACATATATTTTTTTAACAGAGTGAACTTGGTAATCTAATATTATGACACTCCGTTCCATTCTTAAAGACGACTTAAGATATTTAAATTGTAAGAAATTTTATGTTCTATTGGTATAATAAGTACCTACGCACTATTATAGTAACTACGCTTTATTATAAGTTGGTTAGAATATCCGATTTAGAAGTTCTTATAACTATAACTAATCCTAAAATAAAATCCTCAAATATACCCACCCTTATACATTTTTCTAAAATTAGTTAAATCTAACAAAAAAATCTGTAAACTCCTGCCAATTAAATTCATATAGCGAATTCTCATTTCTAAGGGTCTAAACCAATATGGGAGTTTTGTAGAATTTTACCCAAATACGTAATTCGACCTCAATCCGTGTCTGCTATTCAAACGTTACAATTGTACATTTTGGTGGCTTTATTTAATATCGATATACGAAATGAGTTTGGGGCCCTAGTGGTTAGGTTACAAGTTGAATCTAAGATACTACCTATAAAACTACCTATAAAATATAGCTGGAGCATTTTAAATTAGTATATTGTTAATATTTTATTTTTTTTATATTCTAATTTCCATAGATTTTCTGTCCTATTGCATATTAAGTAGCATAATTCAACGTCATTTTTTGGCTTGCACCAGAGCAAGGAAGTAATGACAGTAAATATTTAATTCCCCTGAATAGGAATCAAACCCACAAATTTAAAATGGAAAACAGAATGCTTAGACGTTCAGTTCTCTCTTTTTTGTTTCTTATGATATGCAAGATACAACGTTCAGCTTACTATTAATGACTACTTTTCACAGATAATATAAATTTCCAACCTGAGTCACTTCAATCCATTAATTAATTTCCATTTCAATTCACTGATTTGATATAAAGGGTCTAAGTGTTCTGATATAAATAAAAGATGCTTGTTAGTTAATTCGAAAACCAATTTCAATTGTAATAACCAAATTAATGTATAAGATAATAGAAAACAATTTTGAAATGCCAATTTGTTAGCTAAAGCTTGAGACATGTAGTGGTGCAGAAGAACGAGTATGTGACTGTAAACGCGATAGGTTGTGAGTTCGATCCTTACGTGAACCAAATATTTAATAAATTCAATTTAAATATTTAATATTCTCATTTCTTTGCTTTATAAGCAAGGCAAAGGGCGGTGTTCAGTTCGACCAACACGCAATTATGTGAAGTGAGTGAGTAATATTCAATATAGTTCAAGCGATTTAATTAGAGAATAAAGCATTGATGATTAAATTAGAGAATAAAGTATAAAACGATGTATTTTTATCAAAATACTCAAGCACATTCAGTATGCACGTGGTAATTAAAGTCTCACTATTAAAGCAAGATAAATGAATATTTCTATTGTATATTGACACGTTTTCTTTACCTCAATCATGTTTGTCAGTGATGAAAGGTCGAAGAAATCACGATAGTGATCGAACTATTTCTTGACTGCAATATTAAACAAAAATAAAATCTTAAAATTAGTGAATATTCTCAAGTGATTGTCCATATTTTGATTTTTTTTGTAATTTGTCACTTTTTTCAGAATGGTAATTAGTGGAAATTGTGCGATTTTTTGCAAATTAAAGCTCGAAATACATATTTCTCCAAAAAAATATTATTCACATTTCGTTCAAAACATATTTTTGTAAGTGTAATATCTGCTGCGTGATCTACTCGTACGTAAAGTTAACAAAAATTTAAATTTTGATGTCATAATACTTCACCAAGAAGAACGATTCCAATACCCAACTTTTCCAACGTCTCTAGATATTTTAGGACAAACGTAATAGCGGCTACTACTACAATTATAAAATCCGGAATATGTTCTTAATATTAAAAGTCAACAGACACCACCACCACCACACCACAGCGAACAAATGAAACTATTAAATAATCATTTAAGAATATTAAATATTATTTCCTTGCATGGGGATCGAACCGACAACTTGTCGCGTTTACAGTCACTTACTCATGTCTTTGCGCTACGACAGACCTCATAAAATAAAGAAATCTTAAAAACGTCTATGCAAATTAACTTTTAATAGAAGTTTATTATTTTTTGTAATCTTGTTAATTTATTATCCTGAGGGTAAACTGGTCCCCAGGATACAGTGTAGTGTACCTTGAGGACTAGTGTACTCTGGGGACTACCCATGGTACACTAGTCTTCAGGGTACACTAGTTCCCAGGGTACACTAGTCCCCAGGGTACACTACTCCCAGGGTACGCTAGTCCCCAGGGTACACTAGTCCTCAGGGTACACTAGTCCCCAGGGTAAACTAGTCTCCAGTTTACACTAGTCCTCAGGGGTACACTAGTCCTCAAGGTACACCAGTCCCCAGGGTAGACTAGTCTCCAAGGTACCGTAAATGAAATTTTAATATGGGTACAGTTAAGAGTTAAACTACAATATTTACAAATAAAACTCCTCATCTATACATATTTTGCATAGTTGTACAAATATACAAACACAGTGCTGTATCCGTCATGAAAATCTCACATATAAACATTATTTCGTGACACTCTGTTTATTTCGGAGTTCCGCAACAAATGTTGCCAAGTAAATTATTCTAAACTCGTAAAGAATTGCCGTGTACATTTTAAAGTGATACGCTTTATGTAGTTGAATTGTATTGTGATTATTTAAGCGGAAACACGACAGACTTAAAATGTATTTTTTAGCTTCACATTGTATCCTGCAGTATTAGTATATAGTATAGCTTTCATATACATTGTGGGTTAAGCAGAGGGAACCTGGGAACCTTGATGTAAGATAATTCATTCTTATTTAGAAACTTCCCCCTCTTTTAGTGGGGGAACTCTTTGTTCATTGCCCGTGTAGGATTTGAACCCATAGCAGTACGTTACAATGGGGTCAAATATTTTATCTCCACACTTAAGAAGAATATAGTGATGACGTACTCGTTTTGTATCTTTTTCTAGCCATTTACAACAATTGCATGCCAATAAAAGTCTATTAGTGCCTTGACATATTTAAGGCAGTGTTGGCACAGAGGGGAAGCGTTTGTCTGTAAATGCGATGAATGAGGGTTAGATCCTCGAGCGAATTGTCAAATTTATTTACCCATTTCTAACAGCGATTTCTTTCATATAAAACCGAGCTTTGTATGAAAAAGTATGCTATTAAATTCTATGTAGTGCTTAGACACTGATATCACTTGTCTACCTGATGAACGGTACGAAACGTTAAGCTTGAAGAAATAATAAAAAAAACGTTTTCTTAAATTAAAATCAGAAAATCTTTTACATTATGTTAGTATCATTTTAGTTTTGTAAATTTTATATAAAAATAAGCACATTACAATAAGTGTAAAGGCTAAAAGTAGCGTGGTGTTATTTAGTATCTTCTACAGTAGTACGTAGCTACTTACGTATCATAGCTTACTTATTACTTACTTACTTAATTTATTACAGTAGGTTACAATGATTTCATCCTCACTCAAGGATACAAAATATTAAATATTCCTATTTATTTAATTTAGTGGTAAGGCAAAAGAGCGGCGTTCATTTCCGCCATTTACCACTCAATGTCTCAAATTCGGCAGAAAATGGGTTATGGAAGTATCTTTATAGAAACAGAGCGGCACAAGTGTGTGACTGTAACCGACAGGTTGTGGGTTCGATTCCCACTCGAGGAAATTAAATATTTAATATTTTCAATTTAAATATTCAATGTCTTTTTTCTTCGCTTTGGTAATAAGACAAAGCGCGGCGTTGAGTTCCGCCACTCAACACGCAATGCCTCAAATTCGGCGGAAAGTGGGGAACTGAAGTGGAACGGAGTGTCTTAACACTAAGTTCCTAAGTTGCCTCTGCCTACTCTGCCATGTAAGGGATACAGCGTGAAGCTGAGTATGAGTAGAGAGAGTCTTATCACTAGGTTGCCAAGTATTTTCTGCCAACCCTGCCATGTGGGTAATAGTTTTACGCTGTAGCAAAAAAAAATACAATTTCATTCTCACTGTACTAACTGATTTTTATTTCTGTTACCTTTAGTACTTAAGAAATGAAAAATATATGATTTTTAATTTATATGAAGTATAATAAATACATATTTCTTAGTAATATCCGAACATATTTTACTTTACCTATTTTTATAAGAGCGCAATGCGGGTATAGATGACCTACCTACGAATAGGTTTATATTTTTTCAGTGACTTTATTATAGTTTAGTTTTGAACCACATTTATATATTATTATTTTTTTGGGTAGACATAGGGAACTTGGGAACCTAGTTTCTAGACACTCTGTTTTATATATGACACTTTCGTTGGCCACTTTTCGTTAAATTTGAAGTATTACATTTTCTCCATATTACCAGACCGTAAAAAATAATATATCAAACATCTAATTTCCTCGAGTGAGAATCGAACCCACAACTTGTGGCGTTTACAGTTGCACATATATGCTCCTGCTCCACGACATGCCTACATATATTTATGTTATAGATTAAAATATAAACTGTTCATTCATGCCTCGTTGCGAGAGCGAAACAAATATTCAATGCAAACAAATTCTATAAACCAGTAGTTTTTTTATATTAGCGCGTCAAACAAACTCTCCAGCTTAATAACATTCATTAAGTAAAGTGGAAGATGGATTAAATATTTAAATGTATTTAATATTCTTTTTCATTATTTCGCTCCAGTGACCAGGCAGTAAATCTAGAATTCGGCACAAAATGGGAAACAGAAGTGACTTAATGGGAACGTAGCACTAGGTTCCCAAGTTCCCTTTCCTGCTCATATAGCAGCGATACAGTGTGAAGCTAAAAAATATTAAAATCAAAATTTTTCAAAATTGTAATATAGAACTGTGAAAAATAAAATAGAACTTACTTTTAATACGATTTCAAGAGCAATTACACGAGAATTTTAAAATTTTACTTTTATACTTATAAAGTAAAATTTTAGAAAGAAAGAAATAAAGTAAAAACGTCCATTTTAATACTACTTTATAATAAACAAATTATTTGTTTATTATAAAGTAGTATTAAAATGGACGTTTTTACTTTATTTCTTTCTTTCTTGTATATCGTAATTCTTGCCCCTGTCCAACTTACAATTTTTTTCAAAGGAATTTTCAGAACCCAGTGTTAAAATACTTCATTCGCACTAAGACATCATTACCTTCTATTTCCCACTTTCCATCGACTTTGAAGCTTTGCGTGTTGATTAGCGGAACTCAACGCTTTGCCTTGTTACCATAGCGGAGAAATGAAAATGTTAAATAATTCAATTCCTCGAGTGGTGATGGACAACACAAAGGTACTTAAAGTATCACAATGAACAAAATAAATAATACTGTTCAAGCTAACAAGGATAAATACGATCCGCTATTCCCACAGTCAGTTAAAATTAACAAATCCAACACGGATATTTTAGTATAAACTTTGAAACTATAAATATCCAAAGTTACTAGCATTAGTAATATATATTAATATTTTAGTTGTTCGTATGATTTATAATTCGATTTTAGAAACTGATGGGGTGATATTTTTCTTTCTTAGGTGTGGAATAACACTTTAAAGATAGTAAAAATATTTAATAAATAGCATTCTCTCTTGCCAAACGTTAATTCTAACGAATTGTCTTTGGGTAGCGGAAATTTGTAAAAATCTCCCTGCAGAGATGCTAATAACATAAATAAGTTGTAACAAGCGTATAAAAATTTCGACGGAGCTTGGTGAGAACGAATGGCTTAGTGGTTAGAGCGCTTGAACGGATTCCAACAGGCGCAGGTTCAAATCCTGCTTCGTTCAAGTTTTTATACGTTTTTAAATTTAGTAATATATTAAATATTTCATTTCCTCGAGTGGGGATCAAATACATAACCTGTCGCTTTTACCATCACACGTTTGTGCCCTTGCACCACGACAGGCCTCATAAATCTTAGATATATGTATAATTTAATATATAATATAATTTCTTTGATTGAATCTAAATCTTATGTTATTTTCTGTTGACTGTAGTACCACTTTTATAATCTAGTATAACTTCGCTACCTACATGCCAAATTTAGACTGTTAAGTCTATGAATTTTGTTTTTATATTTTCATTCAATTACTAAGGAAAAAAATATATGTAAAAGTTTCCCCTAAAAAAGAAACGCAAATCACTGTGTATTTAATCAACTCTCACAGAGCTACAGCGACACAAAACTAATATTATACATAAATAATTTCCAAAGCTCAGAAAGCTCGGTATCGGAAGTAAATGCTCAAAATATACGTAGAATGTACATTTATTTGGAACAAACACCTCGGTTAGTTGCGGCGTGTTTAATCACACGAGCATGTATAATGAAACACCAACAATTATGTAGCTTCATACTATTAGTTTGGTAGCTGTTTAGTATTAATTTGTTTTATTGTACGTACTTACTTTTGTTATAAGTTCGACTCTCATTCCAGGTTATTAAATATTTTCGTTGCTCTGCTAAAGTAAGCGGGGTAAAGAGCAGCGTTGAGTTACGGAATACCTCAAATAAGCGGTGGAAGTTGGGTAACGGAAATGTTATAATGAATGTCTTAGCACTAGGTTCTCAGATGTCATCGACCTACCCTACTATGTGCAAAAAAAAAGTACACTTTACCTTAGACTTCATCCTATAGCCTTCTTTAATAAATGGAATGTCCAATACAAAAAGATTTGTACAATTCAAAATAATCAAAATAGTAGTTCCTGATATTAGAACGTTTGAAACAAACTCCACTTTATAATATTTGTATAGACATAAATTATGGTAGGGTCACAAGACACTCTATTCCGTGTCCCACTTTGTACTAAATTTGAGGATTTGTGTGTTGAGTGGCGGAACTCAACGCCACACTTTTTCTCGTCACCAGAGCAAAGAAATGAAAATATAATATATCTCTTTTTCTCGAGTACGGGTCGAACCTGCAACTTGTCGCATTTATTATTGCACGCTTGTGCTTCTGCGATACGACAGATCTCAGTATTTTTTTTTTGCTTCACGCTGTATCCCGCACAAGGCAGAGTAAGCAGAGGGAACCCGGGAAATTAGTGTTAAGACACTCCGTTCCACTTCCGTTCCCCACTTTTCGCCGAATTTGAGGCTTTGTGTGTCTAGTAATGGAACTCAACGCCGCGCTTTGCCTTATTACCAGAGCGAAGAAATGAAACATTAAATATTTAATTTGAAAATATTCAATATTTCATTTCCTTGACTAGGGAATGGAACCCAAAACCTGTCGCTTACAGTCACACGCTTGTGCCGCTGCGCCACGACAGGCCTCGATGGCTTACTTCCTCAACATTTATAAATACCTCTTAAATTCTAGAGAGGATGACTTGGTAGGTAAGGCCGACGTTAAGCACGAACGACGGTTGTGTGTTTAATTTCCACTCACGGGAAACTAATTATTTACCTCTCATTTAAAGTGCGGCGATACATTCCGCCACTCATGACCCGTAATGTATATAGGCTTGGACGAAAATTATTATAATGAAATAGACCAATATTTAAAATTTTGTTTGAAAACTAATTTCAGTAAAGTACTAAATCGTAAACTTTCAGCGTTATTTCACACTGAAACCTATATAATATATTATATAATTTCACAAGTACAAATACAAATGGGGAACGTCTTAATAGAAACATAGTGTAGTAACATTGGGTTCCCAAGTACCAACCCTGCCATATATGTGGGATTCAACGTAAAGCTAAAAAAATCCCAAGTACAAAAAACAAACGTTTCAAAATGTTTTTTTAACTGGGCACGCCTCAAGCTACGAAAAGCTTTGTTTTATTCAGAAATAATAAGAACATAAAGTAATCTTAGAGAATTTATATCAAAGGCATTTAAAATGTTTTATTAAGAATTTCAATTGTTATCATTAATTAGCATATTTTCTAAGATTGTAATAAGTTAACAATTGTTGTATTCTTTACTTTACTACAGCTTTAAATCTCAAAGAATTTAGTAAGTATTTATAAAAATAATAGCTCTCATTGTCTTGTGCAGCGATAGTCAAACTTATGTTAGTTACAGTAGTATTTTTTCGTTGTAATTTGCATAACTCCCCGCGCTGGGAACTTAGTAGATACTGCGTTTCTCACAAATGATTCAATTTTTTTAAATATTGAGTGCAGAGTGGTGAAACACAACGCTGCCGCTGTGTTTTGTACAATTATTGCTAGAATGAGATTTTTTATTTCAGCTTCACGATATAGCGTGAACATGGAACCTCGTCTAAGGACACTCTGTTCCGTTGCCCACTTTGCACCGAATTTGAGCTGAATTTGAGGTATTCTCAACTTCAGCTCAAATATCTTACTCAACATGTTGAGTGGCGGAGCTCAACGCCGCGCTTTGCCTAACAAGGTGACATTAAATATTTAATTTGAAAATTTTATATATTTCATTTCCTCGTGTGGGGATCTAATCCACAACCTGTCGCGTTTACAGTCACACGGTTTCCCTAAATGGCTATTATTCCACCTTATACGATTCAAACCAAAAAACTTAGTATTTTATGTTATATGCCAAGTATACTGGCAGTATTTAACAGCTTTTAATTATATTAACTTTCAACGTATACAATTTGATTTTTTTATGTTTAATTTAATAATTTAATTAAATATTAAAAAAATATTTTTTTATTGAAATTAGATTTGTGCTTAACTATTGTTTCTAAGTTTCATGCTGTATTATGCACATGGCATAGTAGGCACAGAAATTTGGGAACCCAGGGAACCCACATTTTATTTCGATTAAAATAATTCCATTCCTTGGGTTTCGCTTCATTTGGGCACGTATTGCGTGACAGAAATCAATCTTCGCCGCGCTTTGCCTTATGACCAGAGCGAAGATATGAAAACATTGAAATTTATTTTTTTCCGAACGTGGGGATCGAACGCACAATAACCTATTGCGTTTATAGTCGCACTCTTACTTCCCTGCACCACGACAAGCTATTCGCTAAGTGTTTCTTTTCTTTAATATTTATTCACTCACTCAGCTTCACGCTGTATCCCGCACATGAGAGAGATCTTGGGAACCTAGTGTTAAGACACTCCGTTCCACGTCTTATCCATACTTTCCGCCGTGGCGGAACTCAATGTATCCCTTTTTGCCTTATTACCAGAGCGAAAAATTAAATATTAAATATTTAAATAATAAATATTAAATATTTCATTTCCTTGAGTGAGGATTGAACCCACAACCTACGCCACGCCAGGCCTCGCTTTAATCTTTATGTATAATTTAAAAAGCAAATATTATAATTACGATGAATAATACATTAAATACTATTTTATAGGATACTACTGTTTGATTAGTACCAAAAAGCATTAAAAAGCAATAAAAAATAAACAGGAAATTAAAAAGTGCATAATAGTGTACAAAGTAATGTTTCATCAGATTTTCATACAACTTAGCGTTTTTAATACTTTTTTGTCATCCTTATTCTGCCATCTTAATTAAAATAGATATAGACATTAAAATAACAAAGTATGTGTATATAAATTCTAAAGTATATGCAAAACTAAGTTTGAGCAACACTGTTCAAACTGTTTGCCAAGTCTAAGATCTCGTGCCAAGTCGCTAGTAGAGAGGTCATCATCTTTTGTGCTTTGCTCCTTGCATTTAAAACAAGTTTTAATAGTGAAATATTTGGCAGCTGTGCTTAAAGTGTATATAGTTTTTATATATAGAATTATATATTTATATTATATTTTGTTTTCCGCTCTGTTTGATGAAGAGCGGAGTTAAGTTACGCCGTTGAACCCATAATATCTCAATATTATAGGGGACAGTGGGGAATGGAGTGTTTCAATATTAACTTCTTTATAAATAAGTAGTGACATGAATAAAAAAAACACAAGCGACTGGAAATGCGACAAAATTTGGGTGTGATTTCGGCTAGTGAAAATGAAATATTGTTTTTTTTGTGCTCTTTGTTAGGATACCGGGGCAAAGTGTAGTGGGTGGCAATCAATAGACAATGCCTCAAAAAGTTGGTGGAATGTGGGAAACGGAAGTGTTTCAATGGAAATGGTGCTTTTAAGGTTCTCTCAAATTGTTTAATTCTATACTATATTAAATTTTCCACGAATTTAACTATGTGATAAGAAAAGTTTAGAGATGAGTCACTTCATGTTCAATCTTTCCTCTATTTACAACTATTTATATAACGGTATCTTTTGTCTTATTAATACTGTTGTAAATTTTATTCATTCATTTGTTTTAAGTCATAGGAAAATAAAATAATAACGCTTTGTATAAAGATTGGTATCATTTATGAAAAATATTTATTTAAGTTAAAAATGTCTTATTTTTCAGCTTATACAGTAAATTATAATATATTAATATCTATATAAATTTAGAAAGAATTGTTGCACACATTTCAATACATGTCGTTGTGCAATGCTTTAAAATTGCAGAATGTACCTCACATTCTTATTCAAAAGTTCCCACTGCCTGATATATATAAGATACAGTGTAAAAATTAAAAAAAATAAATAAATGTATTGTACCGCACTTAGATCCAAAAATGTTATAGAAGACGTATAATAATGTAGACGTCTCGATACGCACCTTATAGAAACAGTCCAAGCGCGGTAATATACGCTTTTATACTTTTATTTTTCTTTTTTATTAGCTCCATGCTGTATCCCGCACTTGGCAAAGTAAACAGAGATCTTCGGAACCTAGTGTCAGGACACTCCATCACGACAGGCCTCTACGTTTTAATAGGTTTTCTCAAAAAGTTTAAATACATTTATATTTGTTTGTTGTTGTTTGTTGTCAAAAAACATAAATGTAATACATTTACATTTATGTTTTTTGACAGAAAACTTAAAGACCTAGGATACAAAAGAAATTTCGTTTCTCTTTTTCAATATAATTCATCAATGAATGATTCATTTAAGCATAATACCAAAAGAAGTCAAGTACTATTTTGCCTTTTAATTATTCAGGATTCAATGAATTGTTCGCTTTCATTAAGAATTCTGTGTAAAGTGTATTATAAATTTAAACAGAAATTGTAAATTTATTAATTACTCTAGCAGTAATCGCGACAGGCCGTGGGTTCGATGCCCATTCGAGGAAATAAAAAAAATAATATTTTCATTTCTTAATTCCACTAACAAGGTAAAGCGCGGCGTTAAGTCACTCAACATATTATACCTTAAAATTAGCGGAAAGTGGAAAAGTGAAGTGTCATAATAACAACAAAATCTACTTTTGAACTGAGTAAATAGCACATACATAGATAGTAGTAATAATAGATGACATTTATTTAATATGTCAAGAATGTTCTAACTCTCTAACTAGATAATTGTAACACGAGTGCTGCGGGACAATTAGTAGGATTATGCTCAGTCACGTATTAAAGAGCACACTATTAAACCTAAGAGCCTGCTTTGAATTAAATTTAAAGTGGCTACTACTTGACCAATATCAGGGCTGGACATCTCAAAGGTTGAAATTCAAACCTCATGTTGTTGTCTGTATGTCCATCTGTCAAGACTATACATATATCAAGATATAGTGGAGGTATCAAGCTGAAATTATTGTAGAATACTCAGTCAGTTTCATTTATTATTCTTTAGAGAAATATCAATTATCTAACTCAACGCAATGAAATGATACGAGCATTTATGTATTGTTTGTTCTGCATTTAGAGCTTAATTTCGACGCGTAATCAAAACCTATTGAATACTTTCTATAGACAATTTGGAAATTGAAAGTCAAACTCAAACTGACAACTTACTATATAATTTTTCTGTTTCGCGCTGTCTCCCACACATGGCAGGGTACGCAGAGAAAACTTCCGAACCTAGTGTTAAGACACTCATTTCCGTTCCCCAATTTCCGCCGTATTTAAAGTTGTTGAGTGGTGAAACTCAACGCCAATATTTGCACTTCAATTCGTATAAAATGAATGCAAATACCTACGAATTTGTCTAGTTTGACTCACACTTGATCAGTTTTATTTCAATAGTAAAAACAGTAACATCACAGTAATAACTATAGGTATATATTTCACAATATAAAAAATATATTAAATATTTATTAAGATTTTAAGAATTCTGCATGTGCCTTTCAAATTAACAGGAACTTCGGCGTAGAGCTAAGCTATCCCGCAATGCAGTGCCTCCAGAATAGTAGAGAACTGAAGTATCTTAGCGGGAGCGGATCCTCCTGACACTCCATTTATGTGCAGTATACAGCATAAAGATAAAAAAAAATACTTTTTTACTTTTAAACACAAAACAATACATGTATTGGACGAATATGACGACATCGACGCTAAAAACAAGCAGAGAGAAAGGTTCAGAATAATCTAACTAAGCTAAGCAAACTGCAATTTATGATTATAATATAGGCCACTTGATAGCCATATCCGTCGAGCATTAGATAATGGCTTGAGAGACAATTGGTATGCATCTAGCAATTCCAACTAAGTGTGCCCCAGAGAGTGCAGACGATAAGCGAAGCTATTACGTGATGCATCTTATGAGGATAAAGAGGTCGCGGTTGTATTGTGGGGCAGTGGACTGTAAGAACGATGGGTAAGGGTTCTATTCCTAGTCAATGAAAGACGAAATGGTAGATAAATCTTGGCATTTACTTCCGGGCCTAGACATAATTACATAATACTTAGTAGACTTTGCAATTATTCTCCGTTTTAGTGTACTTTATAGCGTACATATTATAAAAATAAAAGGCTTCCCTGCCAATGACACGGTCGGTAGAAGAACACTTGGGAACCTAGTGCTAAGATATTCATTTCACGTCCCGTTTAAGACACTTCCATACCCTAATTTACGCTCAGTTTGAGGCATTTCGAGTTAACTTGAATTTACAATTACCATAAAGATACCTATCACAATTTTTTTTTTATTTATTTTCATTTTTTTTTTATATATATTTACATTCAAAGTCAGCTTTCAGTCAGTCATATTTACATTCAAACACAAGGGATTATCTTAACATTAGGCTCCGAGGTTCCCTTGTTTTATTATTTTGTATTATAAGTACAAACATAAGTAAATATAATTTCAGAATAAAATTTATACCTCATAAGTGAGTTGTCAAAGTCTCAACGTGGAAAAGAATTCTTCAGAAACGCACCTACAATATTGGCGAAGCTTCTTGTTTTAGCACTTTGAAACAATGTTAAGTAAATCTTAAATTTTAATTTTATATAATAATTATATATAAATAACTTTTAAATTATATGTATGATTACGTAGTAAAATTATGTAGTATGGTAATAGACTAAGTACGGCGTTGAGTTCCGCTTATCAACACACAATACCTTTAGATTTCGGCGAAAAATGGGGTGCTGAAAGTGTCTTAATAGGAATGGAATGTATTCACACTATGTTCCCAGGTTCCCTACGCCTACCCTGCTGCTATATGCGCGAGACAACGCGAAATTATAGAAAAATTGCAGTGTAGAGGTCGTCATTAAAGCAGCAGCATTGCGTTTGATTATAAACTTGACAGTTATAAATTCGACTATCATTCAGCGTAATTAATTATGTTCATTTCTTTTTTGTTGTAAGAAGACAAATGGCATATGGTCGCAAAAAGCGGAAAAAAGAGTGTCTTAACACTTGACTTACTTCCATTTCTAACTGTGAGATACAGCATGAATTTACAAAAAAATAGTAATATAGCAATAGGTTAGAGAAAAGGAATATCTCTATCTCTAACGACGCACCTTATATTCGTTATTACATACATATTTTTGGTATACGTGCGATATTGGAAGTTCAATAAGCAACACCTGTTGAATATCTATTGTTTATTATTTTAAATTGTAAACGTAATATATTTGGCGAAAAGGCGAACATAAAAAATCTTAAAAAGAACTCTGTTTCTATAAAGTATAAATAGAAAGAAAACCCATTTTTTAACCTCTGATGCAAAAGTGTGTAAATTTGATCTGTCTATATTTATGTTTATATGTGCCATGATGCCACTTGGTTAGCTCCTGAATTAATGAACCTATTTGCAGAGTGCGGTTTTTTTTAATCTAAAACCTGGCTTATAGCGGTGGCTCTTGGTTATGAATTATGACAATTGGACTATCTAAGAGCTATGAGCATTTCGTTATTAAAATTTTATATTTTCTATTTTTAACATTTTTAAAGTTATTATTTTTTTTTGTCATTTGTTCTATTGCTTATTAGTGTCATCTAAAATGATTAACCAAATTAATAAAAAATATTCCCTCGATAGGTAATTAAACAGTCAGTTAGTCAGTTGCTGGCCCTTGACGAAATGATGGCATAGCCACAAAGTTTTTTTACCATCATCTTATGGTCATATAACTGAGAATTATGTATGACACAAGTCACATGACATTTGACACAAAAAAAATTTAAGTTCCCGAAGTAATTCCGACCGCAGATACAGTAGGTTGTACCATATTTAATAATGTGCTAGCCTATAGCCTTCCTTGACAAGTAAACTATCTATTAGACAACGGTTTTTTTTAATTCGAGTCACTAGTTCCTAAGATAAGAGACCTAACCAAAGAAACTCATAAATATAATATTAGAATATTATAAGCACAAAAACAAACAAATATAAATTTTAAATGAATTGCTTCATTTCACAATATTAACCAAATGAAAAAATGTAATTCTACGAATATATATAATCGCACTGTTCAGTTTCAAGGCGTTTCACGTATTACGTTTGTGTTACATTTAATATTTTCATTTTCTTGGCTGTGGTAACGGGGCCAAACGCGTAAGTCCCGCCACTTAACACGCAATGCCTCAAAATGAAAGGGAAGTGGGGTACAGAAGTGTTCTAATGGGAACGGAGTGTTTTAACACTGAGTTCCCAGGTTTTTTCTTTTTATCCTGCTATTTGTGAAATATTCAAGACATGATGATCTTAAGGGCGACTCTAGTATGGTTGAATGATTATGAAGTGTAAAATATTTTAAAATATAGCTAAGGTAAGATAAAGCATGTCGTTAATTTTCACAACTCAATGCATAGTGTCTATAAAATAAGTAGAGCTGGATAATACGGTGTCCACACACTAATTTGTCTGATAGACCTGCAATATATGCAAAAACCTTCAGTATTCCTCTATATTTATTATTTATTAGTTATTTTGTATATACTTACCTTAGATTCTAAACTAATTCTACACCTTGATTTTAAAGATGTCTTTTGATGTAGTTGCACAAACAAAAATGTGGAAGCGTCGTTGTTTAATCGATATCTATTTTTATTATCTCTCTGTTATTTTTTAACATAAGACTTATTATTTTCCTACGTGTAGATCTAAGTGTTATTTCACTGAAATAATAATAGCACAATAAATTAAGCGAATAATTCGTTATTGATACATCAAATGATAATTATTTTTTTCTTACCGTTTTTATAGTCCTCTTTCATGTTAAAGTAAATTTGAACAAAATAAAAAGATTGTTCGTATAGTAGCGGTCTTTGTATACAATAATAATTTATTGTTTAAATCACTTGAGAATATCGTAAAAACACTTCGGAATCATAAAAAAAAACACATAGTAATAAAAAAACACCACAAATATTTTTAAAACTAAAGTAAATTCATAAGCATATAAGACTCTCCTATATAGAGAAAATATATATGTGAATAAACCAGTATTTATTACTTTGAATAGCTTAGTCGAATTTAATGTTATTCATTGGAATATTTGAGAAAAATATAATTTTAATTAAAGGCCGTCGTCACACATTGTATGAATTAAGTTTGATTGTTTTGCGCTAACAACGTAATAAGACAAACACGGCGTTGCGTTTTGCCACTCAACATACAATGTCTGAAAACTAGGGAACATAGAAGTTAAAGACTATGTTCCCTCTGCCTACCCTACTATATATAGGGAACAATGAAAAGCCATAAATAAATTAAGCCAACAATATATAAACAAAATATAAGGTCGGGTTGTACCTGAGCGTATAAATCAAAATATAATAATTATGAAATAAAGTTTACCAAACATTACATATATTATGTAAATATATATTAATTTTATTTGGTATTTGGTAGGATCAGCCGGCATCAAAATACCTTTAGAAGGAAAGTTTCTACTGGCTTTATTCAAGACACGCCTTGTTTGCGGTTTACTTTGGTTTGCATAAACAAACAAAAGTACGATTAGGCAGTGATACAAACATTGTAATTGGCTAGGCCGAGGACAAAACGTTTGCGGGTTCGATTCCCACTCGAGGAAATAAAATATATTAATATGTTACTTTCCACAACCTGTCGTGCTTACAGTCACACGCTTTTACCCCTGTGCCACAACAACTTTAACACAATTATACTATTTATACAATTCTAAAGCTTCTCACGAGTTTAAAATACTCGTATTTACCATAATTTTAGTTTATATAAACAAAATTGTTGCTTTTTAGTTGTACTTTTGTAAATTATTATTTTCACAACTTTATTGAAATTTCTCTATAGAAAATCTGAATTGAACAAGTAACTCGCAACTTAGTTACTCGATTGTTTGTATTTGTTTATGTACTGCAATTTCCTCTTAATTTTGGCAAGAATCCAAGGTCAAATACGCCAGATGATTCAAAATATTTTGTTATAAAGATTAATATGTTAAAAAGTTTGTTAAGAGATTTTTTTATTAAAGTTCTATGTTTAAAAGAGTAACCCAACCCTTTCACAAAAAAATCCCTCTTTGTCTATTCCCAGTCTGTCTTTCACCAGATTCTCACGAATCGTGGTAAATCGTGGTAACACATTAAATACTTTTACAGATGATAGTTTTGGTGCTATAATAAAAGATGCAAAAAAAAAAAAAAAAGAATAAAATAAATATTCAATAGGATCTTATACATCACACATGACTTTTAAGATTTTTTATAGAACTACCTGCCATTCGATTTACGTTTCATGCCTCGTCCTATTTACTATTGGCCGGTTTTTAGTTTCACATATGACAGTATACGAAGACAGATCTATAATAAAGCTGAACCAGAATTGAAAATTACACTATTAAAGAACGATTTTGATGTAAATAACATTTATTATCAGTATTTAACATTTTGTTGACTCCAGCAAATTAGAGCCTCCCTTGATGTATTACTTCGCGGAGAAGAATTAATTTCCGTATCTCACTTTCAGCCGAACTTTATACATTACGTGTGAGTGACGAAACTCAACGTCGCACTTTGCTTTGTGACCGGAGTGGAGAAATTAAAATATTAAGTAGTTTATTTTCTCTCGTCCTAGCGCCATGACAGGCTTCAATTCTACGAATTGGTTTATATATTTATTTTTCTGATGAATTGTCAAAGCAGCATATTTATATAGATATTCGTACTTAAAATTTTTCCTCTCATTTTTGTCTTACGTACATATTCATAATCATTATGTTCTACCATTTAATACTACAAGTCTCGATTTCCATCACTATAGGCGCCGTCTCTGTTACTTTTAAAAAGTATCTTCTCGCTCTAAGAAAATATGCATAGTGTAAACAATTCAAACGCCGCTCGCATTTCAGACATTGTGTTTTGACTGACGGAACTTAACGCCGCCTATCGTTTTTGCCAGAGTTAGTAAAATATCAATAATAATTAAACGAAACGAGTAGACATTGAATCCGCAACCATCGTCTCCAAATTTAAATATGAATAGCAATATACTTAAATGTTGAAAATTTACGTAAACTCATGTCTTTTGAGTGAATAATTATGTTCATTAAGCTTGCATATTAAGTAGTTCGTTTCTCTATTTCATTACAATACCTATATGAAGTCTTTGAACGTAAAGCCAAAAATATTTATTGGTTTTCTTTTTCGACATTCACAATGCAAAAATCATAAATTTCTGTCAACAAAGCTTTTGCTTAATAATTTATAATGATTTTATACTCATTTCAGGACTAAAAGCAATAGAGGAGAGATATAAGAAATTTTCGTGTAGACACATATTTTCCGTTGCTTGTCTGCTATATAGATATTGCTTTTCGGATTTGCTTATGACGAGGAAATTCGTTCTTCCAGACGTAAATCGATCCTAAAACCACCGTTTACAGGTATATTCTACCCAAAGCGCTACGATAGCCAACAATCTAATATTTTTTATTAAAATAGTATTTTTATATTAAAAAAACATTTAAAAAGAAAACTAAAGATTTCTAGCTCAAAATATAAGACAATTTACATGAAAAGAATAGGATTTATCGCGTAGTTTGTAGGTAAGCTAACATTTTTTACATCTAGTGATGGGATCAGACGCGTCAGCATCGACTTGCTAGCGAAATTGAAAAGATATTTCATTTTCCACACCAAAATTCGAATAAAATTTTTTGAAAGCTTTAAAATATGTTATGATGATTGAAAATGTTTATATTCAATATTATTATTTTCCGTTCCGTGATCGTGTCGTAGCTGTAGGGGATTTTTTTTCGTTTCTGGTTACAAAATGCGACAAAGCGTGGCGTTAAGTCGCCATACTTAATCTCTCATCTCGAAAACGATGTATAAAGTAGGAAACTGAGTGTTTTAACGCTATATATTTTTTTGTTTTCTCTGTATTAGATATACGGAATACAGTGTGAAGTTATAAATTTAAAGGACTTTTAGAATTTTACAGGTAAGACAGTATATATGTAGTTTATGCTTATATAGAAAACATATAAATAATTAAACGTAGCGGTACGCGAACCAGCGCTTCTCGGAAACCTTCCAAGCACTCTGACCACTAATCTCTACGTTCTTAAATAATGTGGGTTCATATCCCCATAAGAATAGGTTAAAAAAAAAGGAACAAAGTGGTAGTTCTTTCCATATTTCTATTTTTGGATGAAGTGGTAAACTGAGACAGCGTTAATATTTCGATAGTAACTTATTTTAAACAGTTGTTTTAACTAGCACGATATAGCAAGACAAAGTACGATGTTAACTTCCGCCTATGCACGTATCGTATTCGGATATAAAATCTTGTCAAACATTGATAAAATAAATCCAAAATTCACTACGGCAGTACTCATAAGAGCTGGAGCGATCTTAAATGTTTTTGTATGTATTGAACATAGAATTGTTCACATTTAAATTTTCCATTTACAAAAAGTAATTTTTAAATATTTTTCAAAAGCTGTTACCATTAGTTCTGGCCGTGGCACCAACATATTTTGAGCGTCGTGTAACGAGCTCCTTGACCGTATTGTGTGACCGTTAGAAATGAGGTCACTTACAAACATACCATTATACATACCTATATATACACATAAGATAGATGATGAATGATAAATTAAGCGCTAAACGGGATATGTTGTGGATTCAATGACCACTCGAGAAACAAACTCCCGAACCGAAACAAAGCGCGGCATTCAGTTTAACCATTCTGCACGCAACGCCTCAATACGGCAGAAAGTAGCGAATGGAAGTGTCTTAATGGGACAGAGTGACTAAACACTAGGATTCTCTCAGACTCGGGTTCTCTCCCTACCTTACTATATGCAGTATTCCGCACATAGTTGGGTATAGAGAGAATCCAATGTGAATTTGTTAGAATAAACAGAAAAAATAATAGTTCCCCAAAGTTACTAATCGAAATTTCTTGCATTAAAATGTGTGGGAGAATTCTCAAGAGCCATTTGATTGCAAAAGTTAAATAGTATAATATTCCTCAGCATCGATTAGAATTGTTAAATGACTTTAGAATAAATTAGCTTTTCAAATAGAATCAATAGAATTGAGACTCGTGATGCGGAGGCACCAGCGTGCGACAGGTTGTGGGTTCGAGTTCCACTCGATAAAATGAATTATATAATATTGTCATTTCCTCGCTTGTGTAACGAGGCTCAACGCTGCGTTGAGTTTCCTCTCAATACGAAATAGTTCCAAAATTCAGCAAAAAGAACGGAAGTGATTTTAAAGGAATGGATTGTCTTAACACTAGGTTCTTATGTTCTCTAAAGTAGGCACTCTATTATGTGCGGAATACTAGGTGAAATGAAATATTTAATGTTTTCGTTTCCTGGCTCAGGTACAAGGCTAAAGGGTGCGTTGAGTTCAGTCACTTAACACGCAATATCTCCAAATTTGAGAGAAATAATGGAGAAACGAAGTGTCTTAATAGGAACGCTGTATTTTAACACTAGGTTCAACTAGATAATGCGCGAAGCTAAAACTTAAGAATCTCATTTTGTACAAATTTGGCTTAGTTCGAAATAAATTTACGCCGACGGATGTCAACTTCACGAGTAGGTGTCACATTCAAACGGCGGAAATACGCAATTTGATATTAAGATTTCAGCTTTGATGTTGTATTATTGCGGCGGCGATTATTACATAGCACCAAATGTGTTTTGATCGAAATGCAATTGTGCTCTGTTATTCGATAAATGCTCAGTCGTATGAGAATTTTGTATGTGAACATATATGTGTAATAGAAATAACATGGAAATAATACTTTCTAAAAAAATATTCTATTGAGTCTATAACGCATAGCGGTGTTTGTGTGTTTTATTCCCAATCGTGGGAATTAAATAAGACCTTCTTTGTAGCAATGTTTTATCTAGTCTTATCAATAAATTAAAATATTTTAAACAGCTTGTTTAAGCTTCATGCTGAATACCGTAGGCGGATGGTACCTGGGATCATCTTACTGAAATACTCCAGTTTCCTACTTTCCGCTGAATTTTAGGACATTACACTTACCGCTGCTTTTTGACATGTTACTAAATCGAGGGACTAAAAATATAAATATTTTATTCCCTTGCCTTCGCGTATATAGTCAGTCACAACTTTCGCATATGTAGTCACAAGTTCGTACCTTGTATGTGCCACGATAGCCTATTTAGATACAACTTTACCCCAATCAACCTACAAACACCACCTTTACCAGATGCTATCACTGCTCCACAATAGTCTCAATGTATAAATAAGTAACAAGTAAAATATATGTAACAAAAGAATTAATCAAAATCCTATAAGCCCTCAACTATAACAATGACAATAAATAAAGTAATAAAGTATCAATGGCGAAATTCGACGAAAACCTCCCTATTTCGGTTTTGGACCTTCGGAATTAGATCTCGTTATCCCATTATTTCCTTTTCAGAATTCCTCAACTGAATGTTAGACAACTTTTGTACTGGGATTTTAAAAGTAATTTTATCTGATTGCTTGAAGTTGTCAATGTGAAATGGTGTGATTTTCAATTTAGAATGGTTTTCCTTTTCTGTTTTAGTATACGAGTATTAAGTTAGTTGATGTCATTTGTGAATTTAGTTCTCAGGACTATGATTATTTTATTTTACTGTCTTTTCAAATTTACGTAAGACAAAGTTTTGCGTTGAGTTAGGTGACTTAGTGCGTGAAGTTTTAAATTCGACTGTAGTGTCGTCAAATTTCACAGGTTCATTCATTCAGAACCTACAGTACCATTTACAGACATACAGACAGATACACAGACCAACAAACGTTAAGAGAGAGTTTAAACTCATATTACTTCTTTTTATGTCAATGGATAATGCATTAAAAATAACAGAAAATACAATAATCAGCCGTTACTTCTTGCCTCTGTCACTTGTGAGACTTTAATAATGTAAAAAAAATCTTTTTATTTGTTTCTATTATATCTTCTATTATCTAAATTGTATTTGTAATATGTTTTTCGAGTCAATTATACTCAGGAATCGGGATTCGAACCTGAAACAGTAACATTCATTTATTTCCCAAATGCACTTCAACATTAATAACAGCATTATGAATGTCAACAACAATATATATTTACATACAAGCTAACGTAACCGTTCTGTACACGTTGGCTTGTAATGTACATGTTCAACCTAACATGGCATACCTGTGAAATGACTTGAATCGTTATAGTCCGGTCAATCTAGACCTAAAAATGAGAGCGAAGGTACATAAGTTCCCATTAAGCTGAAAATAAATAAGATTGTTAAAAATATGATTAAAAATAAAATTTGAATGTAACGAATCTTTCCATACAAGGTTATGGAAAAAAATTATTCAAGGTCGAAGGTCAAAAAAATGAGTTTTTCACGATTTTCAGCGACTAACGGTAACTTTTATCATAGAAATAACTCAGATAAAAAGTTGTAGATCATAAAATAATCTACAAAAAATGTATCAATGCTTTTTTTCCTACGACCCACCGTTTTTGAGATATAACGTATTTGAAAAATTATTCAACGCCTTAAGTACACTACCTCACAGGTGGCGTGGAAACGTGCGCATGTTATGACGATTGCAATTTCTATAACTTCTTAAATCGTTATACCTATGCATTCGAGGAACTGAAATGTTTTTAATGTTCATTTTATCGTTTTGGTAACAAGGTACACGCGATGCCTCAAATTTGGTGAGATGAGAACGGAGCGTCTTAACATTAATTTTCCAAATTCCCTCTAATCTACCATGTCATGTGCAATGTGAGGCTAAAAAATATATACACTTTATGACGCAATAACAGTGGAATTGTTGTGGAAACCTAGTGCTAAGACACTCCGTGTGCCTGTTAAATTGTGAACAATTTCTATACCGAGCTCCGTCTTTTTATTATGGTCACTAAATGTAAACAATTCATTACCAATAGCGGGAATCGAACCCATAACCATTGCGGTTTCAACCGGATGTTGTGTCTTAACAAATACTTATTCTTTAAATTCATCCATGCGCCATTATGGCGCAATGACACAAGCATGAGACTGTAAACGTGACTGTGGTGCGTTCGAGTCCTTCGAGAGATTGAATTGTTTAAATTTTTACTGTCTCGCTCTGGTAACAAGACAAAACGCGGCGTTGAGTTCCGTCCGTCTAAACACGCAATGCCTCGAGGAGTCCGTGAAATGTAGGAAATGAAGTACATTAGTGGAACATGGAACGTCTTCACACCTTGTTCCCAGGTTCCTTCTATCTACCCTACTATGTGCATGATACAGCGTGTACTATAAGTTAGTACGCAAGTAAAAATAAAATTTTCTCAAAATATAAAGAAAATTCGTGCAGCCCTTTTCTACGTCCTTTCATCTCTTTACAAAAGTAAATGCTTATTTACACTATGTACAAAACCAATTTTTACAAATTGACCACTTCTCCATAAGAAGGGGACGTGAACTGAGTCAACAATATGAAAGCTTACTGTATGTTACGTGGCTTATGAAAATTATTAGTTTTATTTTTAGGCGTCTTCGAGAAATTGTGGGGTAAAACAGATTAATGATATTTTGTTTTTTAGTGGTCTAGTTTATTAATATTCTTTTCTTGTAGATTCTCCTAGATTATTTTATATTTATAACCAAAGATAGCCAGCCTAGTTAATAAGCATGTTATATATTCCGTATTAATTCCGAATTGCAGGTCAACGGGCAATACAATTTATAAAAGTTGATATATTTAAGTTTGCGGTCGTCCGCATACTTATTGTATGAAAATATCTACAAATATACGTATGTATTGAGTTTAATTTTACGTTTTCATTTTTTTATAACTGTAGGTCTACGGAGAAAGTTGAAAGCTTTTTTTTTTCTACGTACTTCGTTATCGCAGATATCAATATTTGATATTAATTTGTCTTGATACATGTACGCTAAGATATATGATGTTGAAAAATGGACAGACGGACCCAGATCCTATGAGGTTTTCATTTTTTCCGTTTGAGGTACAATATCTTAAAAATTAATGAGGCCGCTTTTTGATAGTTCTTTTATTACGTGCTTCTTTCACGAATTATTATTAGGACATAATCTTAAGGTCAAAAAAAAATCATAGCACTCACATTTTAAGTACTTACAATTACTTTATAGTAGTAACTTGTAGACCTAAAAAACCAGAATTAATATTCAAGTGGAACAAAAATATATATTGATATTTTCCAAAATTTCTATTATACTTAATACATTTTACTCCGCAACCTTTTTGGGCAACTAAATCAAACAAGCAAGGGACAAGCGTTTGACTGTAAATGTGACAAATAACGAGATAAAGCTTTTATCACGCTATAGAATTTAGAATTTAGCGGAAAGTGTTGAATGGAAGTAGTTAGTGTTGTTAAGTGTTGAATAGAAGTCTCTTAACATTATGTTCACTAATTCTCTCTGCCGACTATGCATTAGATACGTCATGAAAATGAAAAAATCACCTTGTCTGGAAAATAATTTCTTTACTTCTTTCTTTAGTTTTTTTATTACATAGGATAGTGTTTTGTCTAATCATTTAAAGAATTACTAATTGATTTATTTTCTTTTTTATAGAACATCGTTTTCTAATTTATTTTCATATTTAATGCATCACCGTAGCACAATTGCGCTGAACCATGGGAAAGCAGCATACGATGAGTACAGGATCAAATTCATTCATTTTTTTGTAAATTCTCACATTCTTTTTCTTTTATTTTAATTCAATGCAAATGCTAAAACTTTAATTAAATTAAATTTATATAATAAAATTTACCTTTCACATTATATAGATCGACAATCCTGTGCCTATCGCAGCGTAGGGGTATAGATATGCCACTATATTAGTGGGAAACGGAAAAATAATAATAGGAACGGAGTGCCTTAATACTATTTATCCAAATTCCTTCCACCTACCTTGCTACGTATGGGACATAACGTAAAGCTAAAAAACACAAGTTAGTTATTTAAGGTTACGGTTCCGAGCAAATCCACTGGTATAATATACATCAAAAAACCTAGAAGTATCAAAGTTTTAATGAAATAGACAAAAAAGTCGATTTGACTAAGAATGCTAATGAAGCGCTAATCGAGGCACAGAGTGATGATAAATGCCTGTCGTGGCACAGTGGAACAAGTGCGTGACTATAAACACAGTACAATTTACTACAGGTAGTGGGTTCGATCCCTTAGGAACTCCTCGAGTACATCAGATCTGATCGGATGTACTCGAGGACATGACATATTTAATTTTTTTTTTAGCTTCACACTGTATCCCGCACGAGGCAGGGTAGGCGGAGGGAACCCGGGAACCTAGTGTTAAGACACTCTGTTCCACTTCCGCTCTCCACTTTCCGCCGAATCTGAGGCATTGGGTGTTGAGTAGCGAAATTCAACGCCGCGCTTTGCCTTATTACCAGAGCGAAGAAATGAAACATAAAAAAAATAAATTGAAAATATTAAATATTTCATTTCCTCGACTGGGGAACGAACCCAGAACAGGTTACAGTCACACGATTGTGCCGCTGCGCTATGACAGGCCTCAATCAGAGGGAACTTGGGAACCTAGTGTTTTTATCACTTTTGAATTAATGAAAATATTTAATGTTTTCATTAATTCAAAAGTGATAAAAACACTAGGTTCCCAAGTTCCCTCTGCCTCTGATATCGAACCCACAACCTTTACCTGAATAGGTAGTTAATATCCGATGACGTTTTTTTTTGTAATAAAATATCACAATCCAACATTATATCCAATGTATTTCTTATTGAAATCCCCAAAGTTAAAATCACAAAGAGAAATTCTACATAATCATTGTCGAAATTAAACATTTCTATGAAACGGTAAAGGAATGATTCGGAATAATTTCTTTGCATCATTTGTTCTTTTTATCAAATATAATATATCAAATAAATTATATTATATTAACTATTTTCATGTGACTTAGAGGCTTGACGCATATCGTGGCGCAGGGCACAAGCGTGTGACTGTACACGACAGGATGGTGGTTTTGATCCCCACGCGGCGTTGAGTTCCGCCACTCTACACGCAATGCCACAAATTCGGCGGAAAGGGGACGAAAGTGAAATGGAGTGTATTAACACTAGGTTCACAAGTTCCTTCTGCCTACCATGACATATACTATTAAAATTATTTAAAATTTGACAACTTATGATTATTTAAATTTTAATATTGTAAAAAGGATGAACCTCATTTGTATTTTTAGATTAACCCCACTTGGGGTATTAAGCATATCGTTGGCTTACTGTGTAAATCTGCCAACAATTGCTGCTTACTAAGGAAATTCTCAGAAGTTTTTCTTATAGATTATACCGAATAATAGTAATTTCGAAAAATTATTTGTTTTCTTTATTATATGATATATAATAAAGATTGATTTTCACACTTTTGTTTGTCATAAAATGTACGATGTACATAAAAAATTCTGATTGAGTAAATAACGACAAAAGACGGATTTAGCAGGATTACACTTTAAGCCAACAATATAGTATATAATTATAGGATGTCATTATCTCATAAAGTACGACACATGCGTAAATATATATTTTTTAGTTTCACGTTGTATTTCGCACTTGGCAGGGTAGGCTAAAGGAAGTTAAGTACCTAGTGTTAAATAAATTTGTACCGTTGCCCAATTTCCTCCAAATGGCGGAACTTAGCGCCGCGTTTTCTTTCTTACCAGAGCGAAGAAGTGAAGATAATAAATATTTGAATACCTCAAATGTGATTACTATAAGCGTGACAGTTTGTGGCTTCGATCCCTATTCGTCCACAGAGAATTCGTAACGTCCTGCACCACTTCAGGCCTCAATACTCAACATATAACGTCAATTATATTATATCATACACATTTGTCGTATTACACGTGTATTCAGTTATAATGAGCAAAGTTGCTACAAAGCGATACTAATTTAATTATTCTAACGTTAATCGTATCTTAAACTGAAACTGTAATGTGGAAGTTATTTGTACGTGATCGAGCAAAATATAATTAAGGGTATAACTATATCTATAATAAATATATATAATTGATATATCTTAGATATTATATATATCTGTTTGTGGGATTGTCACCATATTTCTTTAGAACATAAAAATCTACATATTTCAACAAATTCCTGAATAATAATCCAGGAAAGCTTTTGGAAATATTATTGGATGCAACTTATCACAATTTGAACTGTACTTTCTATAATCGATTAGATAAAATGTAGTTCTAAGAGACCAACTGTGCCAAAAAAATGTGAATATAGTGATTAAGCAAAAGTTATTTATTCTGATTAACAATTAATTTATAACAAAGATCACGGACCAGAAATACCTAAAGTAAAGTTGACTAAGACCAGTCTCTATACTTTTACATTAAAATGGTTATTCAATATAGAATGTCTACTAAATTCGCGATAGTTAAATGATTTGCCAGTACAAGGGAAAGCTCAGTACGTGACTGATAGTAATCTATCCAATATTATACGGTGGATAGGAACAGTGATCTTTGGCACCGTCAACTTTATCGACGTATATTATTATAATTGTTCAAATTGACGAAATTGCAGTACAATTGAGATGAAACTGACAGAGCAAAATTTAAACCTTTACTTTGTAATCTGTCTTCCGTTCGTTTTTCGCTTTTTGACGCGATGTTTAGATATTGCGTGGGGAACGGAAGTGATTTAATGGGAACGGAGTGTCGTAACACAAGGTTCCCAAGCTTAATTTGCCTACTGAAACTGAAACTCAATGCCACGCTTAATCTTATCAAAATGTGAGACACCTTAAGAAATAACTAATCAATTTGTTAGCAGGTCGATAGATGTAAATCTATCGTTCAGGAATTGTTTTATTACATCAAGACAGATTGTCTGTATGTTCTGGTTATTAAAATATAGCTATATTATATTTATAGTTCTACACACACTATAATAGAGAAGACAAAGGCAGTCTAAAGTACCGGGTCATTGTGGTTTCCACTTGTATAATAAAATGAGAGGATTAATCATGGTGTAGAAGAATAAGAGTACGATCATAGATGCGACACGTTGTAGATTCAATTCTCATTAGAGCAAACGAAATATTAAATATTTTCATTACATCGCTCTGGTGACGAGGCAAAATGCGGCGCTGAGTTTTACTACTCAACAAACAACGCTTCGTGGCCTTCGCAAGTGGGTAATGGAAGTGTCTTCACACTAGGTTCCCAGGTTCCGTCTAGCTAACCTGTTGTTAGCGGGACACGGAATGAAGCCAAAAAAAGAAACAAAAAAAAAATAATTACCGTAATTCAACGCTGCAATTGTTTTGCAAAAAGAAAAAATAAAATGGGGAAAATATAAGGGAATCCAAAATTGATAGACTTCACTCTCGTTTATTTTAAACTAAAAGTGTACTTCGAAAATTCAATGTGTTAAACAAATATGAGACCTGAAAAAATTAAGGTCACTGAACGAAGTCATAAAATATTTCACTTCATCGACGCATGTAAATATTTTACGCGTTCGAATGTTGCAAGTGTCATATACTAGCTATTACTCGGAATTTGTTTCCATTCCTTTTTTATTTACTTATATTTCGTTTATAGCAAAGTATATAAAACTAAAATTAAGACATTTCAATCAAAGTTGCAATTTAAATCCGTTTCCGTTGAAAATAAAACAAAATAAATAAATATTACTATGACTTAAGACAAAAAGTTTTATTGGGTAAATGCTCATAGCATTTAATAGAAGCAATAAGAAAATATTTTTTTTAATTTAAATGATTACTTCCTGTTTTTACAGGACATATTTCCTATTCAATAATAAATGTTTATTATGTCATACACAATTGTTTTTTTTTATAACAGAGTTAAAGCCGCAGGCTTGTTTGAAGTACATACATTTTTGACGTAATAAACGATGAACGCCTGCTGCATGTACAAACAAAATGTCACGTTCTGCCTGAGCCAAGTGTGCAAGCGAGAGGGCGGAAATACGATAGAGAGGCACGATCGGCCTAAGCGTTCGTCTTAGGATACATCGCTTTCCACTTCAATAGAAGAGTTATGTAATATAGAATTTATACAAAAAAAACGATTAATGGCTTCTTTGTTTTATACAAAATAATGATATATCAGTGATCATAATTTAATAAAAATCATCTATAACTCATTTCTGTCTGTACATAGAAGATATATTAAAAACATCTTATAGGTGACGTTTGTTAATGTACTCAAAAGGTTCAAAATAATATATTTTTTAATTTTTGTCTATTTGTCTGTTTATCTGTATGTGCCTTTGTACGCACTAAGCTCAGTAATAATAATGCTAATTGTGCAAGTGATGTTAAGCAGAGAGGGCCTAGTGTTAAGATATTTCGTTCTCCATTTTATTTCCTTTAAATATTTTGCTCACTAATTAGCGAAACGCAACGCTGTTATTTCTTCAAGTAAATTTGGGAAACAAACGTTTTTTCTTAAATATTGAATCCATTATGTCCAACAAAACATTTAAAATGATTTAACGCTTAAGACTCTTACAACTTTTACAAACCACTTATTTTTATACCAAAGGTGTAAAAAGCTCTTGAAAATTAATTGGAACAAATCCTCTTCAACTCCACTACTGAACTCAATCTTAACGCTCAATGATTTATAAGAGATTTTGCATAACATTGACTGTATTGCTTGGAGTGCAGGAAATTATTATGAGGCATAATTGTTGTTAAGTTAAATTACAAAACTAATAATGATAAAATAAAAAAGGTAGGACTTAGTTAGGTATTGTCCGTCCGAATATTTTATGATTGCAGATTCGATGCCCAGTCAGCGATATATCGTCAGCTTGGGGTAGTATATTATTTCAATTTCGTAGAGTAGAAAATTTAATTCATTTTTTGAAATTATAAAACATTTTTATAATAAATACACACCTACCATGTTTAACTTCTCTGCCTTTTCTATTCCTTCTCTCTTGTGGACCATAAATACCATAAATGATTCAAATTAAAAAAAACGAATACAAAAAAAAGTTACTCTAAATAGAAAACCCACAGAAATGAAAAACAAACTTTCCACAGAAATAATAATTTGTATAAACTTTTCAACTTTACATTTACATTGAATGAATTCTATAGAATAGAAGTAATCCTTTTAAACGAAGTAACCGCACAATGACGGGTAGCGGCATCTTTTGTTTATCTGTTTTATTGTTAGTAAGCGATGACAATACTTTTATATCATTTAAATATATATGTAGGTATGTTGGCTCCAAATTTAATCTGTTATATGACATAACGTATGTCTTTATTATTTTAAACATAATATTTAAGGAGTATAGGGATCACATTTTATTTATCATACAATTTAATAATCTAATACAAGTTGAAATTGTTTAACTGAGCGAGATTGTTACTGGTCCAATTGAGTCAGAATTTATATGAATCAAATAAGTACATTATATGAATA
>DWMZ01000104.1:0-37503 GCA_018249855.1 Eueides tales michaeli
AAAAAAATAAAAGCAAGACTAGTAATTGGTATTGCGCCGTGGAACAACGTTTGATTATTGTGGTTACGGTCCAAATATATAAAATGGTAAAAATATCTTCAATTGTCCACTCTGGTAGGTTAAGGGTGGGGTTGAGTTCCACCACTGAACGCCCATTCAGAAAGAAAGTACAGTGGAAGTCACAAGACTAATTTACCTATGCTTACTCTACCTAGTAAGATTAGCTATTTTTATTTAATCATAAACATCGTGAAATAGTTTCCATATTTTATTTATAACTATTTATAACTTATCAAAATTGTAAATACTTCTTTCTTCTCTTTTCTATTTTTTATTATAGAAACTAAAAGGTGAAGAAAAGACATATACAGACTTTAAAAAACTGGCCAAGCGCGAGTCGTATTCGCTTTCCGTAGCATTATTTATAAAAATCACATTTATTGTATAGGACCTGTCCTTAAATATTTAATTTTATATTTTTTTTTGTCAACAAAAATATATTAAATGTGAAAATTTCAACCACGGACGGACAGTGGAATAAAAATAAGTATTACCTGCCAGACAGCACAGGATGCTGTGAGAATCGACTCTGATCCTCGTTATGTATCCGTTTTAACTCCCGAATATGTAAATTTCTTTCCCTTTCTAGTTTCTCCATTTCTAGCTGCAAATCTGCATCTTCCTTCTTTAAGGCACTTTGCCTCAACTGAAACAATAATGAAATACAATTATTAATTTTAGTTTTACTAAAAAAATAAAGCAGATAAACTTATTTATTAATCAAAAAATATTAAAATTTTTAATTTTATTTTTTTTTATTTATATTACTTTTTATAACTTGACAATCAATATAGAAATTATAAGTAGTTAAATATATTTAACATTAATAAATATATTTAACAACTTATAATTTCTATATTGATTGTCAAGTAAACATATGTATGCCAATTAGCTTTGACAGGTGAAGACTGCCCTTCATGAGAACAAGGAATCATCTACAATCACATCTTCCATGTCAAAAATGGGCATGTATCAAGGTCAGCAGTGTTTGAGCATACAGCAAATAAATCCAACCTTTACATCAGGTTTGATAAACCCCACATACTCGCTAGGGAGAATAGATATATGCCTAGAATGATCCACAAGGCTATTGAAATACAAAAACATCCCAATTTCAATAGAGAAGATGGTTGGAAAGTTTCTACCAGCTGGAACCCACTCTTAAAAATATTTAAAGACTCAATCACACCACACCAGAGGATACAGTAAACTCATTCTGCAAGATTCCAGGGCAGTATGCCAGGCACTGGAGAAATCTTTGGCAGTATTATGGCAAATGATAGACAAATGTCACCTCAATCTACCCATGACCGCAGACTATCGGGTCAGTACCTTAAGTATCTCGTCAGCTTCATAATACTCCTGCCAGGTCATACTGGGCAGCGGGTCGGGCTTGAGGAAGGTGGGCGCGTCGGTGCCGTTGTGCAGCGGCTGCGGCTGCGGCGTGGCGGGCGCGGACACGCTGGACGTGCGCTTGCCGCGGCCGCCGCCGCCCTCGTTGGACGGCCGCTTCTTGGATAGCAGCTTCTTTTGCCTATCGATTTCTTCTTTTTCAGCTGTTATTTCCTCTTGCCGCCTGCAATATTGTTTTGTTTTTTTTTAATAATACAGGTATGATGAAATTGTAGATATAAATAATTATTTAAGATATGCAGGTTAAAACGGGAAAATAATATAAAAATTAATTATGTAATTTTTTTTTAATTTTTCAAGTTTTAAGTGAACAAAACTACTTTCAATATATTACTACATTCAGTAGTATGCCTTAATTTCTTTATTTTAAATACAAGTTGGAATTGCTATAATTTTTTATTTGCACTTACAATTATAAAAAATAACGTAAATAGTAGAAAATAAACAATATGTTCTAACAACCATTTATATATTTTTTAGTGTCATATGTGAAAATCAATATATACATAGCAATGTTATGTTACACAAAAAATAACAAAAATAAATCTTATTGAAAATGAACAAAACTATTATTTCATTATAATCAATATTACACAATAAACAAAGAGCAATATAGACAGTATTATTTATTGCACAACTGTTTTAATATTTAACTAATTTTTTACTGACATAAAAAAGAACATTTTAAGCAGGTAATAATAATTAATATATATAGTAAGTCATATTTGAAGCCTGTCGTGTGGTTAATAAATATTACGAACTAGAACTATAATTAATATTTAAATTTTACCAGCGGCGTTGAGTTCGTCACTCAACACGCAATGCCTCGAATTTGGCAGAGTGGGAATCGGAAGTATCTTAATCGGAACAGCTTTTCTTAATAGGCTCCTTAGTTCCCTCTGTCTATTCTATCATGTGTGGAAAATAGCATGAAGCTAAAAAAATAATCTAATAGTAATTATAATAACATACCTTGTTAATTCTTGAAATGCATATCCATCAGTCCAATTCTCTTGGAAGGTAGCGCCAACACGCTGAGTAACAAACTGACCAAGTCTTAATCTATTTTGCATACATCTCTGTCTAGCTTCCTTTTTTTCAATAGTACTTTTCTCATTTAACAATTTCTTAACCACTTCTATACATTTATTTATATGTGACTTCTGTTCATCTATCACCTGTAAAAAAATATGTTACTTTTAATGTATACATAATATCAAAAACTTATAAATTACCTTTACGATAATATTATGAGTTACATAATTTACCAGCATATATGATACTAAATTAAATATGCTTAATTAATAACTTAAGATAGATAGTAAAACGAAATCCTAGATATCCATAGCAGTAATAGTCTATAACAAGACATTAAATACAATGGAAATATAAAAGATCTTAGTGAAATTCCTTCCAAAAAATTCTCTTAATAATTTGCTGAAGCCCTATACTGTTTACAACCCATCTCTTCTAGCAACCTTGAGTTGAACAGAACCCTAGAGGGACAATGTTCATACATTTTATATGAGATAACCGAATTTATAATAATAACATAATATTACCTTGCTCTGTGCTTGAACTTGGTGTTTCAAGTCTTCATTATTTCTTGTTAATTCATCTATTCTATTATTCCTTAGCTCTAAGTCAGACGATGCTTGAGTTTCTAACTCTTGTATCCTCTGACATGTCAGTTCTGTTGAAATCTAAGCAAATAAAGAATATTTAATGTGTTTGTGTTTGTTATACAACTACTCATCTTCAAATATAATTAGGTAATATTACTATTTTTCATTATATTGAATATTAGTTATAAAATTTTAATAGAATAAAGTATAAATAATCTTGGATTACAGCATAGCTTTGGTTCAGAATTTACTTTGAACTAAACCTGCCGCTAGCATGAGGATAGATCCGAATATTTGCATTTTTGCAATATATTACTTTCATAGAACATAAATACCTTTTTTTCAGAAGTATGAGGTCTCTGTTGTGAGGTGGAACGTAGAAAATCAGCTCCCAAAGGCAGTGATGCTGAAGGTGACGGTGGGTACTAAACAAAAGGAAATAAATTATTCTATGGTGAAAAAAAATAAATCTTTTTAAAGGACGAATCAGCTGGCCATAATAGAAATATTTTTTATATAATACATTTAGTTCCTTGTTTCACACATTCATGATTGAGTAATATTAAAAACAAAATGATCTCGGACTCTCTCAGTTTAATTACCATAGGATAGTTTGCGCCCTGTGGTGAAGGTGACTTTGCACCAGTGTGCCGGACAGGACTAGATGAGGGGGGTTGCTTTGAAAAATATTCTCTGATATTTTTGTCTGATGGATTATGCCTTTGTTTACCACCACCGCCTCCACCTCCGCCAACACCTTCATCACCTGAAAATGGACAGCCTAATTAAATATTAAAAAAATCTTTACAAAAAGAAGATTAATTACATTTAAATATTTTATAGAAATACCTTTCCGTTTCCTTTTTCTTTCTGGCATTGCTATAGTTGGTGTGGCACCAATGGGTGGTACAAGGGCACTGCCTGGGCCTACATTTGAACCTCTCATAGCAGCTGACTTTTCAGGTGTCAAAGCATCTACTTCTTTATCACTATGTGAAGACCCTGTAAAATCAGAAATGTAATATAAATTAAATTATACATTAGCTTGCTGGAATTATAACTAGTTCAGGGTATATATATATTTCATAAATAATGTAACACTTAGTAAACTAATTTACACAAATACTTATCAAACTATCTGACGCAGGAAAGATAATTTTATCATATATTCATATTTATGAGCACAACAAAATCTACTAGACACAAACTCAGTATGCAGGGATAAACTTTAACTCACTTTTCGACAAAGAGCTGAGTAGACCGATGTGGTTCACGTTAGTTCCACTTTTATAGTCATGCATTGTGTCACGCAATAGTTTTGGTTCACAGTAGAAAAAATTACACTTTCACAGTTCTTATCCGGCATTATACACAAAAAGTTTACGTCACTGTCTTTTCGATGGCAGTTATCCATAGAAGTTTAAGTCCTCAAAGTTCATAAATAAGGTTAACCCTCCCGAGAAATTGTGAGCGTGTAATAAGTAACACTAACTTCACTGATCACATCACAAGGTTAAACTGCACTTCTACCACTTATACACACTTTACCTGTGCTCATATTGGAGTCCTGATTATGTAGTGGCTGCCCCGTGTTGACAGTAGTTTGTGGTGCCATCTGAATTTGTGACCCAGCTGACATCTGTAAAGAAAGATGGCGTCTTTACATATGACTCGCCCAGTTTATTTCTGTTTTCACTGAATAATCTATAGTTTATGTCCACAATTAAAACTACTCACTAGTTATTTACGTATACGGAAGTCCATTTTTTATTATATTTATAAATATTCGCTTCAATAATCCGAATAACCTAACTTGTTTGACAAGTCGTAAACGCCAGTCGCGACTCACGACAATCGGATACGCATCCGCGGGGAGCGTCGGAGCGGGGGGCTGGAGAATGGAGATCGTCACGAAGTTCGCTTCGAATGTAATAATAATAACGTCGGGCGAGGCGCCATTTTACAAGGATACAAGGCCAGAAGCATTGTTAATCCAATAAAAAAATAAAAACACTGAAAACTTATATGATAATTAAAAGTGTTTTACGCAAAACTATCATAAGAGATTTGGATCGTATTAAATATTAGTATGGCGGGTCAACAGCCTATAATTGCACATATTGCAATAAATTGATTGATCGCAAATTAGTACAATTTGAAATTTACACTGAATCGTGCCGTTTAACACACACGGTAAGAACTAAATACAATAAGCTAGAATACGATTATATTCTAACAACATTTAATGAGAATGTATAGAAGTAGTCGGAATGAAATCGACTTGACCGATTATTCCCGCAACGAGGTGCGGTGGCAACGGCGGGTGGCGGGCGGAGTGCCACCGACCTGCGGCGAACGAGTACGTGATATCGGCGCTCGTGCCCCACAACAAACTGCTTACTGGACGTGTTACGTAGGCGTCTGTGCCGCGATGTACCAACATAAACACAGATATGAACGTAGGTACGTACCGAGCACATACCTAAATGTACATAGGTACGCTGAATGCGGCCAACCTATATGCGCGATAAACTTATGTACACTGTTTTATATACGAGACATACTAACATCGACGCTGTAAATACAATTTGATATAGTGCGTACAACACGTAAAATATAAGGGTGCCTAGAACCATACTTTACTTTAAATGTAATGTGATAAACACTAATCCTTACGTGATTATACAGTAAAAAATGTACTACTAATGTTGCCATATCAGATAAAAATACAGGAAATTGTCGTAATTGATTAATTAAGGACATTATTTTACGATATACATTTAAAAAGTAATAAAATAAATAATACATTTATGCCGAAAATTGAAATAATAAAAAAATTAAAAACCTAAGAGTTTAAACTTAGTTAAGTCAAGACAAGAAAGCTTCAATAAACTGATAGTATTACGTTGATGATGCGGCCGTGGACATACTAAGATCAACCTCATATAGCTTTAATGACCTTGAATAGAATATTTATAATTTTTAATATTAAGAAACAATAAAATAGTTTAAAAAAACATGATTACGTCTATTCATTTGAATAAAAATAGGTTATATTGGATTAGGTATATGTTGGCGAAGACGACGGAGAAAGCGACATAAAGTTATTGCTAGTTAAATTTTTGTGGAAAGAATTTGCTTACTAATTATTCTCTATCAACAAAATAGTCAAACCTTTAATTTTTTTTACTAAGATTAAAAGTTTCTTCTAAATATATATTACGCTTTTAATTAAATACCCTTAACCCTAGTAAACATAAACTGTCAATAATTTATAACGTTATCTGTAGTTAGAGAAGATATTCAGCTATTTTGAATTGTTTAGATATTTGTTGGGAATTTTATTTGACGATGAATTCTACATATAACGAAAGACATTAATTAAAGGTCAATAAGCGATTACCAACTTAATTATAAAAATTAGATTTTTTGCTATGCGTTAAAATCAATACAATTATTACTATTCACTAGCACAGTGACGATTATAAACAACAAGCCGTGACAACATATCAAACGGGCATATTAGCGTTATCATCGTAACGTTGCCGCTCTGCACTCCCTCCGGTGCCTCCTGCCCCCGCCTCTCCAATTCGAATCAACCTACCACCTTTTTAAGGTTACAATAGTAGCGACGTATAAACATAATGTGCAACGTATTTAAGTCATTCCAAATAAATTATAAAACATCTATGTACCATATACATTCTATATAAGCTTCTATGAAATATCAGATACAATGGCAAATAACAAAGATAAGTATTTTGATATATTTTATTTTTATAGCTTCACGCTGTATGTTATACATATCTAGCTAGCAGGGTAAAAATAAGAAACCACATCGTTGCTCTACCTGATTTTGGGGATATTGGACTTTGAGTGGCGATATTCAATGGCCCCAAAAATAATTATGTACAAAATAGGAAAAAAACCAAATATAATTTATTTTTATATATTTTATCCCTTACACTTACCCAACTAAATTTGAACGGTTTTAATGATTTATTTATCAATACTCATTGTTTTATCTATATTTAGCAGACCTAGCACCAGGCGAATGGAAATTTAGCGAGTTGGCAACAATATTTATGAGCGTCGATGCATAATGATGCGTGTGAGTGTATAAGAAGAATATCAAGTAAAAAAGTAGCAGAGTACTTCTTAGTATAGCCAGGTGTATTTATTTAACTAACCACAAAAATAAATTTCACACAAAGTAAAATGAATCAATATGACCAATAAAAAGTTATTCATTGTTTATATCATTTAGATACAACTGATACATTTTTTTGGTAAAATATATTTATATTGATTTCGTTACGGATAATTTCTTAACTATATTATTATCAATTGTTTTACTAATCTCCATATACTGTTGATTGATTTTCTAGTTAATAAGCATCAGGAATGTAATTTGGCGAATGTCATTAAATGTTCCTTCATGTTTTATTCGTTGCTAAAACGTTTAGCGTAGAAGGGGCGTGTGCATAGCTATGGCGCAGGAAACTGCGTCTCGATGTTAAAGACAATCAATACTCCGTCACATCTCTGTCCCGCATTCATTGTGGAAGCGCAGTTCCGCGGACCCCGAAATCCCCTCTTCCGGTGCGGTATTCAGCCGCGTGCTGTTTAACCCAATTTTCTAGTGCGAGGGGTGTGCAGGGCCTGAGGTGAGAGCGGGGAGAGGAGGTAGGGCGCAATTTCAGCCACAAGTGTGCAACGCCAACGAGGCGCCACGAGATTGGAATCCGACCCTGCAATATTGATTATTTCTTGTGTTGCCTACCGTTCTATGCACGGACCTCTCGCTTATAAGTGCGACTATTAAACTCACAATACAATGATTGAATTATAAAATTTTGTTATTTCTCTCTTTATATTTTCCATTTCATATAAATTTAATCATTAGGTTGAGGTAAATAATCATTTTATGATTTTCAAAGAATGCTAAAATTCATTTTCATAATTATTAAATTTATATTTTTTGTATTAACATTATATTTATTTAATGTATTGAACAGAATAATCTATTATTGCATTTTTTCCCACATTTTGCCCTTTTTAGAGACACTACACATTATGTGACGGAATCTAAATGCTTCGCTTTCTCTAGTCAGAACAAAGATATTATATAGAAAATATTCTAATACACATTGTCTCAGTTGGGATTAAAAAGCAGTCTTCGCGTGTATAATGAGAAACTCTCGACTACCCACGATTATAATAATATTTGTAATATAATATGTGTTATACCAACCTAATTCCACTTTAATTTAGTCAATGTGGGTAGTGACAAATAAAAAAACTACTGAACATTCTTATTCAGTATAAGACCAGAGAGCCACAAGAGTGCGGACTAGATATTTTTAAAATATAATTAAAATACATACATGGTATTGAAAAGTTCAAAAAACAACGGTGCTAGAAATACCAAGCTAAAGTAAAAACTGGTAGTAAGTGTTATCTTGTGGAGAATAATAACCTATTTTCAAATACGAACCAATTATATATTTGAATGTTGAATATTTGAGATGTTTACATATTATTTTGTATCTTTTATTTTTAATTACTTTCATTTTTGAACTATGTAAGTAACATTAATTTTAGTAATCATAAATATAAAATTATTTATTAAATATAAAATTATTTATTTATTTATATTATAAATATAAAATTATTTAAGAATATGATTCGACTTTTTATTAATAACTGTAAAACGTACGGTAGCTATTGGTTTTAATTACTAGAGAAGTGTAAAAATTAATCGACAATACAAACAAATCAGAAGTGCAGCAGTGTGAAGTTATTAGTTCTCGATATAATTGAAAACAAGTCTACAGCAAGTCAGCGAGCGTATCGAGCATGCGCGGCGCTCCATTCACAACAAATGACGTGTCGCCTCGGGGCGAACCGGCTGACTGTGAGTTCTACTTATCGCTTGGTTTTACGAAATTATCATTTAGTGTTGGTCTCACTTGTATGTATATTCTATTAGTATTAAGCTAATGAAAGAATTTGATTAAAAAAATGTATTAGAAATTACTCAAATGCATATCATATGATATGACCGGCACTAAAAGCCGGCCGGTGCGGCGCAGTGGGTCAGGCGAGGCGGTACGGGCGGACCTTGCAATGTCGCGGCGTGACGCTCAGCTGACGCATGACAGGCCGCCCGCCCGCCGTCCCAGCCCCTGAGCCCCGCGGGCCGCACCGCGCGTTCATTGCCTTCGCGGCAGTCTGTATGAGTGGACGCTCAGTATGCAACGATTGCGATCTTCGTCAATGTTTTTATAATTCCGATTCACTTTCGAATTTGCAACTGTGGGCATTTCGAGCAAGCTAAGTTACGTTGCAGATGGTTATCGAATCACCTTCGTTAGTGCCTGAATAGTGAATTTTAAAAGTAATTGTTCGTGAGTGCTATTTAAGAAGTAAATTATGCTTAGTGCGGTGATGACCGGTGCGAAAGGTCGGGCTGTGTAAAAATAACTGCGGAAACCGGGCGGCTAAGCGGTGGAATGAGGTTTGGCGGCACATTGTGGTCGAGGCGGGGCGAGGCCGTGTGCGCCATATTATAATTTCCCTTCGTATTGAATGTGCAAATTTGTGCATTGAATGTTGTGATAATATAATATAATAAACATATAGTATGGGAGAAGTGAGACATTTTTAGGTCCATCCTTAAGATATCTTACTTCTATCCTGATATCGTATTATTTTGCATTATTATATATCTTCAAAGATAACAATATATTAAATAAGTTTCAAATTAATAAAATACAAGTGTTTGTATACATAACATTATTTATTAATAATTATTTTCTGTAATTAAAACAGTATTTATGGTGTATGTATGTGTTTTAAAAATACTGTTAGCTACTCGGTATTCGGTATGTGCAATATATAAAATAGTAAAATTGCAAAGCACCCGTGTTGGACGGTGATAGATAGGCGCGGGGCGAGGCGGTGTCGGTGACCCCACGGCCCCGAGTCTAAGCCGCTTGCTACGCTCATCGAGGCCGTCCGCAACGCCACTGGCATATTCTAGCTCTCTTGCACTCGCAAATATACCTCGTTGTAAGCACTACTTGTCACTGTCGCGTATACAATCGATACCAGTTAATTTAATCTCTGTGATTTTACGAATAGAATGTGCGTTGTACAAATCGTAAAATATTGTCTATTGAAGTTATTACGCCTATTCTAACATTCGTAATAAACCGATAGTGATAAATTTTGTTATTCCGTTATCATATATTACATACATTATAAATTTATCATCAAGATAACAGGCGCCATAGTTTACGTGGAGCAATATACATTTCTATATTTAGCATATGCCATCATGCAGCAACAGATTTTTCTTTCGAGCGAATCTACTAATGTGATATGTTACAATATTGGTTGAATATAAATTCTAAACTCACCGTCTTGAATTCTGTGACTCGTTGAGTTTCTACTAGTATCGCCCCTGCGCTCACCTGCAAGCACGCGATCAATGCGCTCATGTAAACCATGCGATTATTTTAGAAACCCCTCTTATTAGAACAGTCTATATTTAGAGCTGCCAAATATAAGAATATTTTATAAACACATACTAGATCGATGCCCTTGTACAACATTAAATACAACATTTGTAATTAAAATTTATTTTTTAATGAGTTAACAATTAATTGTTATTATACTATAAATTAATTATGCGTTAACATAAATGTACATAAGTTTTAAAAAATATAAAACTCGTCGCGCCGTACAAGCATTATTCTCAAGAATTACGTAGGCACTTTGCGCTCTGATTCCGCGCAGTCAGGCAGTGAGAGCACCAATCTGTTAGTAGGTTGATAAGTCACAAACGTACATTTACCGACAAACTATTTATGTCCGTCCGCCATCTTGTTGTCGAATGACGAAATGGTAGTCTACCTACGACGCTCATTATTATAGTCTGCAAACAGTATGCTTTACCCTTCAATAGAGGTATTCAATACTTTAATACTTGATCATAAAGAAGATTGACAGAGAAGGTAAAATAATTTCAAACGTTAGTTACTCACATTAAACAACTTCGATGTACGTATGGGGGACTTAGTTAATAATAAAGGAGATCATTTGAATAACCTATAAAGCAAAACAACGTATAAAACCAATGCTCTGGCGCGGCAAAATGACGCGTCAATAGGTTCACTGAGGGGAGTAAAGTGAAGCGCGGGCAGGGGGAGCGGACGGAGGCGAGACACATAATGGAATTACATATCTACAGCACTTACTTGCTCGAGACCACAATATATGTATGCAAGCTATTTATGTACATAAATATAACTAAGTAAGCGGTGCGACAACACAATAATCCGCCGTTGCTCGCGCTTGCAGGCTAAGCAACGGTTTTCTTAGGTGGGGTCGACCAAAACCAGTGTAGTGTAATTCAACTTGAATACATAACGCAAAAGATGATTTTTATGTAATATTTTTTTATCTAATAGTTTAATTTACTATACAATTATTATGTGATGCTTAACATTTTTTTTATTTGAACTGATTTAAAAAAGACAAGGATACTAAGATACTGCCTGGAGTAAACACTGCCTACTAACGTATGCAAATTTATAAGATAATAAGCATTTTCAAAAGAATATATCATCCAATGGTTGCATAATGTAAGCACAATGTTTCTCTCCATTATTAGCGATGCGGCCATTTTCTTTTGTACACGTAAGCCTGAGTTTGTATGCTGACGTAGCCCAATGATACATAGCAACGTCTCCACGTAGCCGATAAACCGAACTAACAACCTAACACAGCGCACAGGAAACGACGAGAGAACAAAAGAATCGATACGAAAACATTAATGAACTAGCATTTTAAACGCAATTAAAATTAGATCCCTTAGAAATGTTTGCATGTTTTAAATACTTTAAATAAATGTTGAACATCGGCATTATTTGTTTTTTAATTATCGCAAAAAATATAAATTAATATTTTTTATAATTGGTTATAAAAGGTCAAGTTAACTAGGAAACTTACAGGTCGGATATTATTTACTAAGAAATTTTATTAATCATGTTATCCATACAACGATTCTACTCCAAGAAATATTTCTTATAGTTTTTAATAACCTAGTCTACGTAGGTATATAATAATTGGCTGACCTTCGCGCCCAGAAAGCGAGCTTCCAGCAGCTCCTGCTTGCGAGGGTCCAGCGCCGCCTGGAAATGCTCCATCTTGACGCCAGCGCCTAACAACAATACATCATGAGTTCAGCGACGTTGTTGTTGAATAGAGACTATTGCAAGAAGTATATATTAATATGTATCTATTTTTTTATGTAAAAATATAAAATTTTGTAACCCGTCATTTAAAATAAATATTTTACGTCTGAATAAACATGCACATAAACATAAAACTAAGTAATTTTGCACAATTTGGATCTCCAAAAGTTTCTATTAATATGCTTGCTATCAAAAAAAATATTCAAGGATCGAGATGGAGATTGTAGGGTTTTTTGGATTTTCTTCGTAAACAATACTTTGATTTCAACTATAAATTAGACAGTTATGAATCATTAAATTTTATTTTATATATCTTCTATATACATAAAAGGGAAACATTTTTCACTTATCACGAAATCTCAGAAACTACAAATGCCAAGAGTCAATTTTTGCATAGTGGTTCTTTTAAGGACGGTGGAGCTAAGGTGTACATTTTGCGAGTTTAAGCAATTTAGCAACCCCTAAAGGCTTGTTTTTACAGTTAATATTTTGTATAAACTTGTTACCACAAATGCAAAATTTGCAAAATTTGATATTTTTTGGAATTATTCAAAATAATAGATTTATATTTCAAAACGATAAATGACTATGTTGAATAAATTTTGGTTTTAAATGTGTTAATCGGATGCGATAATACCTATAGCTATTTTTAGGAGTTCACTCGTTTAAAAAAAAACAGTTATATTTAAATTATTTGATATACATCAGATTATACAAAACTCCGTCATAGTCGACATATCTGTAATTAATTTAACAGCAAAGCTTGTATTACTTTTTGTTTCTTTTAGCCAGAGTGTCCCATATACAGTTAGGGTAGGCAGATGAAACTAATGAATCTAGTGATAAGACACTGCGTTCCCATAAAGACAGTCTCTCTACTTTCCCCTGAATTGGCGGATTGGTCATGGCGTATTGAGTGGCGGAATTCAAAATGAAATTTTTCATTCAATTCGTGAAAATTAAATTTTAAAACCTCATAAATTTGTCACAAGTAGTTATCAATTGAAGCTTACTAAAACTTTACTATATACAGTGTTTTATATGATTATATAAAATACGTTTCTGGTTTCATCCTTTTTCAGTTGACAATAAATAAGTGTCAAATGTACTAAAATTTGTTATTTCTGGGAAAAAAGCTTCCTTATTTTTCTATTTTTGATTCATACATTTAAGTAGATTTGGTAGTTCATGGGAATTACGAATTTTAGATGTAATACGAGTAAATGTTTATGTTTATGCACAATTTTGTTATATTCTAATATATCTTATAGATTTTTATAATTTTTAAAATATTTCGAAGTCACTAGTATAATATCACATTTTAAATCCAAATGAACATTATAATTTGTATAAGATGGATGAATATTAAGTGTAAAAATGCGAATTTTAAGACTAAAAGTGGGTACGAATCTCGGGTTTAAAATGGCCAACTTGTCGCGGTGTATTAAAGGTTAAAACTTGGAGTAAAAATCTTATATTTCCAATGAATATAGTATAATAAAAACTAGCTGACCCGGCAGTCGTTGTTTTGCCATAAAAAGGGAAACATGTTAAGTTTGTTCAACCCATATCACTTAGGGGTTTAAAAATACATAGTAGTCGTATTCATTTAAATTAAATGATGTTAAGGGCAATATTATATTTATTTGGATAAGAATCTTATCTTATTAATATTATAAATCCGAAAGTTTGTACGGATGTGTGTATGTTTGTTACTCTTTTACGCAAAAACTACTGAACGGATTTTCATGAAACTTTGCAGTAATATAGCTTTAGATATCAGAATAACATAATAAGTTAAAATTTATAGGGATTTTTAACCGACATAAAAAAGAGGTTCTTTTGTATGTTCCCCGATTATTCGAAGATGGGTGGACCGATTTTCAAAAATGCGAACAAACAAACAAACTCTTCAGCTTTATAATATTAGTATAGATTACTTTAGTGTAGGCAGAAGTAAGTTAGGAACCTAGTGTGAAGACACTTCTTTCCGTTTCCGATTTTACTACGAATTTCACGCATTGCGTCTTGAGTAACGGAACTCAACGCCGCGGTTTACCTTGTTACCAGAGCGAAGAAATGAAAACAATAAATATTTATTTTAAATGAAGTAGAGTGGTCCGTGGTCACGGGTAGACTACCCGTGACCACGGACTACTGTAGTGTTCGAAACGTCGGGTTTCCAAAAATGTTTAAAACTCAATATACGCGATTAATCCGTTTAAAAGTGTTTCATTTAAAATGTGTAACAATCGCGAAAATCAAAGATAATAAATATTTAATTGGAAAATATTGTTCGAAATGTTAAATGAAAAATGATCGAACCCAAAACCTATCGCATTTACAGACGCACGCTTGTGCTCCAGCCCACTTTACAGCGAATTACTTTCGTTTCGCAATAACTACAATATTATATAATATTCGTCTCAAATAAATTACACTCGTGTACTAATATAAATATTTACATAAATTTTGTAAAATTACATTTATTAAAGAAAATAGTACAAACAATCAGGGGTGGGGAATATGGATTCGGGGTTTGACGCAGTATTTGGAGCAGACAGTGAGTTGGGAGAAGTTAGGCACCGTTATTTATATAGGTATGTATGTATGTTCAATGTACATATTGATCGCCTCCCCGGGCCACTCGCCACTATGATCTCACCTCCATCCTCAGTGCTCCCCCCTCATCCCTCTTGCCGCATTGACTCTAAAGCCTACAACGAATTAACCAACTTTAGGATTCGCCAATTCTTCGTATTCATTTATAATATTAATTAATATAAATACCGTAACATTAAGTTATCTTTTTACTTTTTTTTTACTTTAAAATTAGTGTTACAACTTTCTGCAATAATAACTTGCGAGCACCGTGATTACTAATTTTTGCAACATAAATTTCTATGATATGATATTTTACTGAAAAGGTAGCATTATTATAGTAGTAAATAGTAAGTCTATTTAATGAATGCATTACGGTATATTGAAATTTGAAAGGTTTAATTGTACATATGAAAAAAAAATTTATGTGTGTGTGTCAGACTCGCACACCGGGTGTTCCGTACTAAAACGTGTAAAAATTAAAAACTTGGTTTTCATATTTCTAAATTAATTACAATTATAACTTTGTAATAGTTTTTATTTTTATCTGTGATAATCCATAAATAAAAAAAATATATTTGATTTTTTTTTCTTTAATTATAATATTCTCATTAAAATATAGTAATGACAAAAAACTTGACATGCGAGCGTAAACACTTCCTATGAAATAACCAATAAATGTAAGTATGTAATTATTTTTTTTATGAAATACCTGTAAAATTTTACTTTTATGATTTTTTACTTGGCGTCAAATTTTAAAACAGATAATAATTTCGTCTTGACACCTTCTTGCCCAATGGACGACAAAGTGAACCTATGGAGCTGGAGATTTGGGTTTCGTTTTTATTTTTGAGATACGGTACCATTAAAACGTTACTATTGTATAAGGATAATTTTGACAGTTCGAAACATTTTTTTATTATTTTGCTCATGATTATCAGGTAATCAGGTTTTATTTTTATATGTTAATGACATTTAAATATTTAGCTAAAAACTATTTATTATTAAACAAAATGTAATAACAATTACCAATTCCAAACGATATAATAAATGTTTAAAATATCGAAGCCCCATATAATTTAGAAAAAAAAACTTGATTTTTCTGAATTCTGGATATTTTGAGCAAAATCTTTTAATTCATAAGGAAGTATAGCAGCCAAAAAAAAAATCAATTACTCCTTGTGTGTTTGACAAGATTTGATGTTTTAGAAATGTCTCAATTTGTATCAATAACTTAATAATAAGTTTTATATATCATAAAAAGTTTTGTTATTAAATAAAAATAACTAAATTTCTTTGGAAATAAAAATAACTAAATTTCTTAAATTTTAAAATTTCTTATTTTAATGTGATGTTAAAATAAAAAGATCTAAATATCCAAAAACTTGGACGTAGCAATATTTAAGGCTAAGAGGCCAACAGAGCTGTTATATCCAAAAATTTAACCCACACGTCACTTAACGGGATTGACTACCAGTTGAAAACAAATGAAACGGAAAACTAACGTACAAAAATGTTGTTCGAGTACTGCAATGTGTCACCTGAGCATCCTGAGTGTGCAAATTTAAGTAAACTCCTAATTTTTAAAAAATCGAGGAGAACCAATTGTAAACAAATTTTATAATTTTTGTACTCGTTTTAATGCAATTATTACCATATTTCTATTAATTTTAAATAGTATATATCTTTTGGTTAACACCATACCTTATTGAAATAATTAAACCCTTAAGCATGGCATATACTATGAGTCTTTCCAACGACACTACTATGACCTACTACCATTAATTATATAATGTTATTTTTATAAAACTATTTTTTTTATGAAATCTTGCATTATTGTTTAATATTATTTTTTTGATGTAGTGACTAGTTTTATTCATTCTCTAAATTATTAACACATTATAAATGTCATCTTAAGGGCAACAATAATTGCTTCCAAACAATCATTTCTGCACTCGATGTTTAGATACAATAAAAGAATTGATATTGTATGTATCTTTTTTCCCCACTAATATTAAGAGCTATTTTCTAATAAATCTAACCATACAAAGATGAAATATCATCCTTTCCTAAACGTTTTAAAAAATAATATTTTTCAACAATCAAGTCTATACCTATCAAAGTTTTTCAGCTATTTAGCTTGTATACACATTTTAGTGTCATAATGTTCGTCCGAAAGTTTAAGTTGCGATACTATTTGTGCAGTAGTTTTTAGTTCAACCTGCGACCAATGCGTGCGAAAAACAAGCAGCTGTTTATAGTATACGAACAGGCTTGTTGTAGCCCGAGAGAAGTGCAAAGCACTCGTGGCCGTCACCGCGGATAGACAGACACCCACCCTTGCATCGGGAGTTGCGCCGGCTGCGCTCGTTCGGACGATCGCTCATCGCAAACGACTCCTTGAAATGCATTTTCCAACTGCGATTTGTATCCCATTCACATTTACGTATACCATCGGCGAACCAGTATCATAATCCAACCACTGACACAAATTCGAAACTAAAGTAACGTCATGTACAATGGGAATGTTTGTCACATCACTGATTGTCGAACGTAGTTTGGTAAGGCGCGAACCAATGCGACAGTCGGCCTCGGGCGTGGACTGGCGCGCGATGCGAGCGGCCGCCGCCGTCGCCTCCACCGCGAGACCGGACCTCGCGTCTCGGGGCGAGGATGCGGGAATCGGCTTCGGCGCAATACCCGTCACGAAAATAATAGGAACAGCGAGTGCACCTCAGACACGAGAGCGCGGCGCGACGCGACGCGGTCGGTGCGAGCGAGACGCGGATAAACACCAGACTGTTTACTTACGGTGTTCGAGAGCGAAGCGCCGGGCGCGGCGCGGGGGTGATTGCCTGCAATCCGCGCGGTGCAATTACTTGCTCCTACTTCGAAATCTCATCTTTACGTAGCTTCATTACATATATAATAAACTTAAAATGTATCTAGTATACATAAATGACTCATACCTAGAGTTGATGCTTATACGATACCCATTCTATATATGTCTCATAATGTAAATATAGTTCCGAATATCATGTTACCTGCTATAACAAAACAAGTTATTATTTGTTGTCACTGGCAGTGAGCGACGCAGTGTTCACTGACAGTCGTCAGTCGACATAGAAAATGCGTTTAAATGGTTTAGTGGTAAGCAGTTGAACGATCAATCGGAGAGCTGTGCATCGAGCGGTGGTGACTGCATTCCGACGCCCCGGCCGGCGGCCACGTCCCGCGAGGCCTCACCCCCCATCCTTCCGGCGGTGGCCACGTGACGCGCCGATTAGCCGTCGAGTGTGCCACCGCGACCAAAATAGAGCGCACGCATACAAATCTCGCATCTCGTTCTACTTCACTACACTTACACGCCTCTTTTCAGTCTCTTGTCTAACTTTTGCCGACCGTCGACCGCTCGCATGAACTAGTGTAATTTATACTTTCTCAATAAAATATTTGTTTTGATAAAAAAAAAATGTAATAAAGCATATTTTGATTAAGCTATTAAATTAGTATTTAATACAAATAGAATATTTTTATTATCATACGCATAATCAGTTCACGTAGACAAAAAATCTTTCATAATAAAATTTAGTATATTATTTTTAAATACCATAGAATGACTCAATACTAATGCAGGTTTGTTTGATAAAAATAAAAGAAAATGAAGAAATAATGGCACGCACCCAAACACCAACAGAGTTTAGTGGTGTCATAACACAGCAATTCGCTTGGGACAGCTTTGGTGGCGTACACTTGCAAGACGATCTATTTATCATAACATTTGTAGTTTAGTTAAACTTTATTTATATTTAAAATAACATAAAACCAATATGTTAAAATAAGACTGATTTAATATTTCTTATAAAGAATAAATGCAAAATACCGAGTTATAGCAATCGTCAAAAGGGAGTTGAAATTGTAAGAAATCACGCAGTGTTACCGCATTTAACAAGAAAAAGACGACAGGATCAATACAGGCTGCAAAATGTACACGTGATCGCGTCACTATATAACAACTCCTACCATCGACCGCACCTCTTACACCCACTGTTCCCCCTTCCCCCGAAGTCGACACTAAAAGATTTTTTCTTTCTCTACTTATCAGAGGCGCTACTTTAATCCACACGAAATAATCTATTATAATAATATAAGCAAAATATTGACCATAGACAGGCAACTTAGTATTTCCATGCATGTTTTTAGTCAAGCATTTAACTTTAGGAGAGAACTAAACGCATTGCATTGCGAAACCTGTTCCTGTGGGCGAATGCCAACGAACCAGAGCTACCGTAAAGAATGTCAATTCAATGATTTGAGCATTATTACCTTAAAGCACTTCAACTGTCGTTAAACTGAAATATTGTTATCAATAAAATTATTCAACACTCTCAAAAATATAACAAGAAAGTGTAGTGTTTTTGGTTTAGACATGGATAAATTGATAAAATCATAGCTATCAGCGTGTCTCGATAATAAGTGGCGAAAGAGTCGCAAAGGTTTCTCTCAGTACTTAGTACAAAGGGTTTACTAGTAAATTGCTATCCGGAGGTTCCGGTCGATAAGCTTCGCGTCGGCGAAAACCGCAGAAAGCAGAAACGAAACTTTAATCCTTAAAGAGTGACAAATGCATTATTATAAAGTACGCAAAGATCACATTTACAGAATAACAAAAAAGAGAGCAAATTAATAATAACTGCATTGTTATTTAATAATATCATATAATTTGAATTTTTTTTATGCATTTTATTAATAATATGTTAATATTTTAAAGTATCTAGTCGTTCCCGTCGTTCGCAGATCCTTTTTTATTGCACGTTGTTTAGAGGAATTAACATCATGTTTAAAACATAAAACTAATTTTAATATATTTGCAAAAAGAAATGATAAGTGATGACCTGATTACTATTTTCAACTTTCATTTGTGACATTTATGTTGAGTAAACAAAATAATACGAATACAAAGAAACCGTAAAAATGAGAAATATCTCAAAAAATATATTAAACATCGAAGTATTTAGACAATATCTGCTACTTTCCAGTTAGTCGTCGGTACTTTTTAAGTATTTTTTATTTTTGCTTAGGAACGTAAATTGTTTTATTCATTTGAAAGAAGGTTTGTGGCAGGTAATAGAAATGTGCATAAGAGTATTTGCAACGGATGCAGCAAAATGAACGGTTCAATGACCTCGAGCGGGCCGGGTTTCACTCTTGCTTGTAGAGCGGCACCCAGCCCAGTTCAGTGGCCCTATTATGAGTTAGACTTAGAACTATTATTTCACTATATGTAAATGTAAATAAATACATAAATTGTTTTAGCAGTTAAATATCTTTGGTGCAATGCGTCGTAATTGCTCAATAAGCGCCCGGAACAATATCAGAACGCAGAAATCGATACTCTATGCAAAATTTGTGTAATATAGGACGTATGAGTTAAAGTTTAATTAACCAATTAAATATATAAAATGCTTAAGTACACTTAACATTATTATGGCAATAAGTGTTTGTTGAGTTCTTCTAAATTAATATTGTACTAACCAAACGTTACACTCTTCCCCTGAATTGTCACTGAACGTCAAGGTCACAGGGGTGCGCATGTGCTGTATTTGATTGCAAAGAATAAAGATTTTCTTTGGCAGAATAGATAAACAGATTATTCATATAAATTATTTTTGAAATTTGAAATTTAATTTATTAGATCTAAACAACGATCACAATCTTTATCTAGACCTCCTAATAAACGGTTAACATTTTATTAAGAACATTTAAAAGCACGTTACCCATTAGATTTGATCAACTGATAAAACAAATTGCAGTAAAAATAAACACTTGCATACTTGTACTTAATAAATATTAACTAGCTAGTTAGTTATTTACAAAAGTGTAAGCCGCTTACGAACGAATAAAATAAAATTATGAATAACATTTAAGTAATAGTCAGGATTAGAAAAGTAATGTTGACACAAAGACAAAATCGAGAACGAGCTGGGTGTCGGTCCCCGGCATCGATCCAATGCTTATGTGCTCGTTTTACATACTTCCACGGTTCCCGCGAGTCGCGCTCTATGTAAAGGTTCAACTGTGATGCGCCAAGTAATGCACATGCACCACATCAGAGTAAACAAGACCAGTATATAGGCGCTTGTTTCACGGCTTAAATCTCTCACACTTCTCACGTGATCATGCGTGGCGTGCATGTGTGTAGAGATGTGTATGTGTAGTAAAGTAAGGACAGTTGTAGCGGTAGCTTTGTAGCCAAGTATTAAGCAGGTTTCTATAGAAGGTGGCATATAAAAAAACAAAACATGATTTATAAAATATACATTTTAATAAGACTGAGATGTGCATCTCAGGCTTAAAGAAATCTATAACATGTATAATATCATTATTTCATAAATAACGGCTTCGCCCGCTTGAATTATCCATTTTTATTTACTAATCTCATTTCGAGCTACTAATATTATTACTTTTAAGGCAATATCTATACATAGAAAATTTAATTTTCAGTTAAATTAATAAAAATGTTATACCACTTTTGCCCAACTTAATATTTTAAATTGACAGTTTTGATTGAATTTTTTTTTATTGATTTAAATAAAACAAGCACAAAATATAATAGTGAAAACTGCATTCAAATCTGTAACTGCGGTAAGCAGTGTGTTTCTGAGATTAGCGCGAACAAACGCGCAACAGATTTTCTTTTAATATATCTTCCATGTACAGAGAGTGATCAGTTACAGATTCATGATTATTTAAATAAATTGTGAAAAGTATTCTTAAAAGAGTAACATAAACTAAATATTATCTTGGAAATAAAAAAATATATATTTAATACAATAAATATGGTTACATCGATATAGTATTATTTTACTAATTTTTACTTACAAATTCAAAACATTCTTTTTATTTTCTTCACCTTCTTTTGTTTTAGAAAGGGCTTAACAGATTTAAACGAAGTTTTCACTATTGTATTTCGCAAGACTTTCCTTAACATTTGTTATTCCCTTTTTTAAATCTGTTTATAAATCTCGCTTTGTAACAAGCTTATATATTAATTAGTGCGCTTTCTGTGAAAAAAGTGAATTTTAACAAGTTTACACATTAGCAATATATTAATGATTATGATTCTGTTCACTAAAGAAATAATAATTTAAGTCCATGTACTAAGTATAAGAAATATAATGCAAATATATATGCCGCTATTCACCCACCGGCAAAGAGCAGTGATATATGATTATTCTTTCGCAGGAATAAGAAAGAAAACGGCAAGTAATTTGATTGTTATTATTATTTTTAAACATTTTTTTAATAAAAGTGTAGAATAAGTAAGTCGGTTTTTACAGTTCTAGAAAAAAAATTATCTCAAGGCGAAAAAGAGTAATAAAGGTGGTCATTCCCTCATAGTATAAGATTATTAATGTCATTTCGCCTCACAACGTTATAATAGTCCATGAAAGTTACATTTAGAGTTGCGCTTCAAAGGAAACCATTTTATTATTTTAATGTATAGACCACTTACATCAGTATAGGTTTAATAAACTTAAGTTTGTGGGGTCACCACTAATATCTCTCTACCGTGCAAGAGATTTTCGCGTTGTAATTTGTAAACTAGAAAAAATGTATCTCTATTTATAGCAATATAAATGTTTAAATTGCCTACAATTTTGTTCCTATAGAGATTTATCGTAAAAAGGAATGTAGATAAGTTATAAACAAAACATTTTTTTTAACAAATTTAAACAAAGCGCAAATAAATCCAGATATATTAATAAGATTTTGTAGCCGATCTTCTTGTTGTAGTAAAACCCCTATAACATTGATCTGATGTAATTTTATTCTAAAATGACCAGAAGGAAGACATAGTTGTAGACAATTTAACTTGCTAGTAAACGAGATACACTGCAAAAACTTAAACCTAAGCGTATAACTGAAATGTAGTAATAATAAAATTGCGTCTTCTGAGAAAAGTACGCTAAGCCATAAAAAATAATAAATAAATACGCATAGTTTCAGTGAATCCGTACACAAAGATTGTGACTTTTTCTATCCTGTAACATTACGCAGTTATGTACAAATAGATACATAGTTATAGTAATAATAGTGGCGACCTACTACGTTCTAATAACATAATCATAAAAAATAAATATCTATACATTAAAAACTAAAATTTCAGTCAAATGAATAAAATTTTTGTATCAACTTTGTCGAAATAAGAATAATTAAATTGATATAACTTTTTTATTTATTCCGATTTTAATAAAACAGACAGTAAATGTTAAGCGAAAGTTACCAAAATAAAATAGTGAAAACTGCATCTAAATCTGGTTAGCGGTTTCTGAGATTAGCGCGTGCAAACGCACAGACAAAAATCTTAAAAACATTGATTTGGGCTCTATTAGTATAGGCCCCCTATAAGATTTTTTTACTATATGTTTCATGTACAGATAAGAAAATCAGATACATGATTATTATAACTCAGCTTCACGCTGTATCCCATACATGGTAGCGTAGGCAGAGAGAACTTGGGAAGCCAGTGTTAAGACACCCCGTTCCGTTCCCCACTCTCCGCCGAATTTGAGTCAAAATATGAAATATTTCATTTGAGAGAAAATATGAAATATTTCATTACCTCGAATGGGGGGTCGAACCCATCCTGTCGTGTTTACAGTCACATACTTGTTTGTGCCCCTGCGCCACGACAGATTTATTACAAGTAAAAACTAGTAGTAAATAATTTAAGTGTCTACGTCTATTTATACACTCAAAATGCACTAATGTGATTCATAGACCTGTATTTTTCCACGTATGTTCGTTAAGGGTGACGTACAATTCTGGATTTTTATTAAAATCTATCGTTTCCAAGCATGGTATCGATTTTTTTTAGTGATGATATTAAACGTTTCAAGTTTACGATACAAGTGTACGCTTAAGGTTTACGATACAATTATATAATACAATAAAGAGACAAAATCAACGAAGTACATAAGTAAAAATAACTACGGTGTAGTCAATATCATTTATTAAAGTTGATTTACACGTTAGATATAAAAGTTATCTCGCTTTTAAGAAACTCACCCCAAGCGGCACGATTATGAATTTGCACTTAAAGTTATTCTGCAGAGAAGAGACTATAGATCAATAGTCGGGTTGGAACAATCTAGAATCTTTATTGATTCGGGTGACGACTCGGACGATCCATGACGCTGGGACCACGTGATGTTGTATAAAGGGGTTTATCCCGTATAGTATTAGTAGTCTTATGTTACGGTTTTTAATATGTTTTATTGGTTATTTTAAAAAATATTATTTATAACGTATTAATTTCTATTTATTTTACGTTACGTAAACTATATTGCAATTGTTTTATAATGTTTTTTATTTTTGCCCGATAAATCACTATGTTACATGTGAAGTGTGTGTATCAGTTACTTAAGCCGGTTCGAAAATAAATATCTAGCGTGAACATGAACAAGTAAATGGGGTAGTATATCTGGGAAGCATATTTAGCAGAGACGGAAGATACGAAATGAATGTGGATAGGCGTATTGCTGCCGGTAATAGAGTCAACAGTGCCTTAGCTTGTTGAGACGGCGAAACGTTAGCTTAGCTGCGCGTTTGGCCGCACACAATGCAGTATTGGTACCGACGCTGTTATACGGCAGCGAAACGTGGGTATTACAGAAGAAGAATGTAAGAAGGATGAACACTGTAGAGATGCGATCTCTTCGTAGGACATGCGGAGTCAGTTTAGCTGATCGCATATCCAATGAAGAGATACACAGAATGGTAGGTACTAGAGTGGATGTCACAGTGAAAATGAAGAAGAACTAGCTCAGGTGATTTGTTGAGCGAATGGGTAAAGAAAGAATAGCAAAAAAAGATCTATGAAGGAAAAGTGAGTGGTAAGAGATAGAAGGGGAGACCATGGCTGACCTTCAAAACCACGATATCTACGATACTGGAGGAAAGTCACGTAACAAGCATGAGGACCCCCTGGAGGGCATGTATAAAGAGGTTAATGAGTGGATGAGGCGAAAGAGATATGCCAAGACTAAAGTGCTTGTCGCTCCATTTTCTCTGCCTACCCTGCTATATATCGTGAAGATAAGCGTGTAAGTAAGTACTATATTTATTTTTATACATTATATCTGCATAAGACTATATTTTTCAGCTAAAAATCAAAGGCAAATTCATGAACATGAAGAAACCAAAAAGAAGATTTAGAAAAGCAATATTTTTCACTATGTTTCTCTTCAATAAAATGTTTTTTCATACAACTGTTTGTATTTTTGATGTACATGTATGTAAGTAACACAGCTATTTACAAAAAAAAACACTATTTTGCCTTATTCATAGACAGCTTTTCTGTATGTATATAAAAATGTTAATGTTACTAGTTTGTAATATTAAATTATAATATTAATCAAAGATTAAGAAAATAATGTTAAATGTGCCATTCCACAAGGGAATACAAATATCTTTAGATAAAGGATAGCAATGATATAAACAAAGTAATATCATATTAAACTTCGAGGCCGGAGTGATTAATGCTGCAACACAGCAACTAACTGTAAAGGCAACAGTTGTGGGTTTGATTCACACTATAATGAATTCCCCCATTATATTTATTTCTTTTCGTAGGTAAATAAGAGAGAATGTTTAAAAATTAGATTTCCCCTGCCTACTCTCTGTAGAACAAAGCATAAAATTACATTGTAAGAACCTAAGTACAATAAAATGGAAAATATTTTTTATTTCTTTACCTGGGTATAGCACCTTTTCAGTCATGCCGATGGATCTAATGTGTTATCCATTGAAGCCTGCAAAAAGAAGATAATTTAAAGACTTTATAGATTTAGAAAATTCTGAAATTCATATTTAATGAAACAAATTTAGCTTTTTAATTTTCAAATATATTTACTTTTTATTTAATTTATGTATGTTATAGTACATTAAATAATGAAACTCAAATATTCATTTAACATATTTTTCGTAATAAAAATTAAATTATTTCTTTTAATTGTTTTATTCTATAAACTTGAAGTATAAAAATATAGTTTGGGGTTTAAATATGATTTTAAGATTCCAATCAGTAAATTTGATTAAGAAAAGAATTAAGTTGAACTTTAAAATGATATATATTTAAAAAAAATGTTGTGTTGTTAGATGATTATAGAATATGTCATGATTATAGAATATTATTATGACAATAATTATCTAAAATTATGGCATATTGAACCAAGTATTATTATAAAAAGTATTTAAATTGTAGTGTTGATGAGATTTTTAAAACATTCCACAAAAAAAAATATTCAAAAACAAAAACTTTCAGTGTTTTTATTAAATTGCATTTTAATTAATTTTGAATATGTACATTTGTTAAATCTATAAGTAATCATATTATTATTTATTAATATATTTTCATTACACACACAATGCACATGTAAAGTGTGTATAGCTTGATGCCAGAGTTCCAGGGATGATCTCAACACATGATATAATTCTTAAGAAATATTACTAATATAAACACATAAATCGCACTAATACATTATAAGTAATAAGGTAATAAAAAACCGAATTCTTAACAAATACAAATGTAGCTGTATTTTAAAAATTATGTATATCTTAGTTACTGTAAGTTTCGTTTATATGCACAACATTACATTTCTACATGGCAATGCCAGAAATATAAAATTTAGCAGTAAAAATCAAATATGAATGCCTTCCGGAGTGTTTTTTAAAAAATGTCATCTACGTGGAATTTATACAAAATTATATAGAATGAAAATCTAATGAATTCGAAGATTTTCTTAATTAATTCGTAAGAATATTCTTTCCGTGCAAATTTAATACTTAAACTTAATGCTATTAGTAGGAAATTTCACAATTGAATAAATAGACTATGAACTGCAAATAAATAGGCATGTCAATAAGATACCTCAAATGTAAGTGAAACCATAACACTAACCTTTTTTGAAAAAGACATCCAAAATTAAGGCGCAACACTTTAAAACACAATTTTGTACTAATTGCAGAATGTTACAATTCGATTCACACTTTTGATTTTGTATTACTGTATTTAAACCACGAGCACATAAATTGTCACTGCAATAAGTGCGAAAATGGCGACGCATAAATTTTATTGTAAACAACAATAGTTTTCTATTAACACTAAAAATATGTGACTATTTCTACTAATTTAAATGTTTTAATTTCGTCAAAGACAAAAAACTCAATTTAACACTTTTAACACAACAAAAACAAATTTCGTTTTGTTTAGCTAATAAGTAATAAAAAGTGCAAAATGCAAATCAAAATTTGCAAAGATAGAACAGATGCACACAAAAGGATAGAGCACATTAAGCTCGTTTTCCGAATTATCAAAACAGTAGAAACGACGTTTCAATTGCTAACGTGGGGTCCGATTTAGTGAGCGCGCCAACTTCTGTCAGCTGTATTAATAATTCGGACCCCTACTGAGAGTGCTTACGGATTCAACAAGTTAAACATAACCGAATAGAGCATTTTTTGATGCAATACACATGAGCGCAATGTGATGAAGCCGATGAAGATGGTATAATGTTTGTATTTCAAGTATTTTTTGCAATCGACGAAAGTGACGATGGTGACATTGACGTGGAACGTCAAAGGAATGTCAATGCTTACGATGCTACCGCTCCAACCCGTCACTACTGTAAGCACTAGTCAAGTCATATGTAACGTAGACGTGTGTGACTTACACGAATTTCACCTGCATTGATAATTCGGAAAACGGCCTAAATATACCGGAGGTGTTAGACAGATGACGACTTAATCGACAAAGGTACGATACAATTTTCCCTATGTATTTTAATTACTTATATTTAAAAATTAAAAATATCACTACATAATTAAATATAATTATTATTGCATATCCCAAATTAATATAAAAAAATATGTTTTCAGAATTATCAAAACAGCGTACCTTAGATGTGGTAAATATCGTGTGACTTTGACGTTACATGTGACTTGACTAGAGCTTACAGTACTGACGGGTCGGAGCGATAGCATCGTAAGCATTGACATTATTTTGACTTTCCACGTCATTATATGTAGTTACCATCGTCATTTTCCTTGATTACGAAAAATGCTTGAAATACAAGCATTTTACCATCTTCATTGGCTACACCACATACTGCGTTCATGTTTATAACAAAAAATGCTCTGTTCGGTTATGTTTAACTTGTTGAATCCGTAAGCACTCTCAAGGGATCCGAACTATTGAGCTGACAGATGTTGGCGCGCTCGCTAAATCGGACCCCACGTTAGCAGTTGAAACGTCGTTTCTACTGTTTTGATAATTCGGAAAACGGCCTAGGTCGTAGTGATCGTAGTAAAATATTTTTATATATACTTTGAATATTATTTAGAAAATGTTGTATTATATTAAAACACGATTGCAAACCGTATTGTACTTTTGTGTAATTATTAAAGCAATATTTTATAATGATGATGTTACATGTTTTACATAGCCTGTGCTGCGCTTCTGCCTTCTATAAATGTCAATCTCAAATCCAAATTGTGATGTAGTTGATGTAGTCGAAGATTATTTATTTTATTTTATCAAAATACTAAGAATATGAGTCTTATTTTATGGATGAAAGTGCTTTGAAGATAAAATGTCTTTTGTTAACGAACCTGTGTTAAATATAATAGTTGTAGGTTTCCATCATAAGAAAGGTTGTCAGGTAGGCGTCATTATATTTCTTAAATCAATACAGTTTTTGTTAGCTAAGTATAATGTGATAATTGCAGTGAATTATTTTGTTTTTTTAATCGCAGGTGGAACACTGTTATCCTGAACTGGTAACGGGTCGCCCATCTGAGTTACCAACAGCCTGGCGTTATCTTCCAGCTCTGGCATTACCTGATGGTTCACATAACTATCTTTCAGACACAATATTCTTTAATTTGCCTAGTTTGACTGACCCTCCTCATACAGTTTACGGTATATCATGTTTTCGCCAAATCCCTGTGGAGGTAAGAAGTATCTTGATAAATTATTCTACTTTAATTGTAGTGATATCTTGTTAGAAGATATAAGTATGAAAGATACATATTCGTATTTTATTAAACAATTTAATTAATATTTCCTGTTGCAGCAAGTGGTTCAAAAAACTGAAGATATGACTCGTAGCTCTGTACAAAAAAGTGTCTGCATAATATGCCGTGTTCCACTTTTTGGAAGGCTTGCTGTAAAAATGGAATTAATTGTAAGAGCATGGTTTCTGCAGGGTGATTTTTCACAGACAAAATTATTAGAGGATGCTTTCAAACATCTGAATAGTTGTCCTGTACAAATAGATCAAGCTCTTGAAGGTAAATATCTAAATTTACTAGTTCCAATTTGAATTCTCTATTGAACAATATAATTTAATCTTTGTTTTTATTTTAGGCATGTCAATTACAAAATTAGTAGAAAATTGGAAACACAAGGCTTTATTATTGTTTAAACTTTTGTTGTTAAGAAGAAAAGTTCTTATTTATGGTTCACCTGTTGGTGCTCTTTCAGGGGCCCTTTTAACTCTAGTATCACTTTTACCACGCTGCTTAGAATATGGATTGTCACAATCTGCTAATGTTATGTAAGTTATTTGTCAAATTCCTACCATAAAAAGAACAAGTGAAATAAGTATAAATATACCATTATAGTACATGTGATATTGATAAGTTGTCGGATTTTTGTGAACAGGATGTGGATGATGAGATCCTTACCAAATTGATCAATACTCCCGGTTAACACGTTGAAATGCATTCATTTTGAAATTATTTAAATTTTCTCTATTTAAAAATTATTTTTAAAAATATTTACTCATAGATTTAGTGTTATTATTTAGAGAATATATCAATTTTAATATATCAATTATTTAGTAGAAGTCACCTGCTTAAATTTAGCCTGTGAAATTAAATGAAAGAAAATGTTAATTATTTGTTAGTTAATTGTTACACTATAATGACTTGTTAACTGAGATCTGTATAAAACATTTTTTTAAAAATATTTTTGATAATACTATGTATGTTAATAAAAATATTAATGAATTTACCAAAATCAGTGATATACATAATTATCAATACTAGAAAGAGGCTTAGTGTAGTGCCTGTAACTTTATTACATCAAATCAGTTATTCTTTTATAGGATGTTGTGTATGCTTTTACAATAGGATTCCAGAAATAAATTTACAATTTATTATATCACAATTTTAAAAAGTTGTGTAAGGATGTTTATGTGTTAAAGGTTATTACCAAATTAATGATTTTATAAATTCAAGCGGACAATGCTGCGGGCAGGGTCCACTGCATAATCCTCTTGAATTATACTATTTTATTTACTAATTTCAACTATGTTCTTGTTCTAATAACATTATCACTTTTAAGACAATATCTATACATAGTTACATCAATTTTTCTAAGAAGGAAAATGAATAAAAATAATCTATCAATCTTGTCAATCTTTAATATTCTATATTGATGTAACATTTTTTTTAATCAATTTAAATAAAAAGACCCCTAAATAATGAAGGAAGGTTGCTAAATTATAATAGTGAAAACTACATTTAATTTACTACAGTTTCTGAAATTAGTGCATACAACACACTCAGAAAAACGGACAAAAAATATAAAAATCACTATTTTTGTCCCCTATAAGACTTTTTTTAAATATTTTCTATGACTGTAACTGATTTTTACAGATTTATTATAAGTATAGAAAACACACCTTGGGTATGAAATGCTTTCTCCAGTCTATTTAAAATGTATAAATATTACTAAAGAATAGTCACTAATAAATATTCTGTATCTGTAAATATTTGATTAAGTCTGAGGCAGTAACTGGTAAACCAATGCTAAATTGCTTGATGTTCAAAAAATATCTGCAAAATCACCAATCTATCTATGTAACTTTTACTTACAATTCAACTGTGAAATCTCATACAAAAATATTAGTATGTTCTTGGACTAACATGCTTTATAATAATTATAATAAATAGTGGGTACTATAAGCACCCATTACAAGCCTCGGTTTCAATACTTTTATGGTTACTGTGCTGTGGGTTGTCCTCAGGAGAAAAATATATTTTTGGTCTTCTAACTTCCAAAACTTTTAAAGATTGGTAATTCCGCATAGTTTCTCCGTAGCTTCAATGATAATAATATACCCCCCGGGGTTTTTAATGTATTTTATCTTATGTAATATAGCCTATCCAAAGCTAAAAAAAATTTTTAATCGAATTTTTAGTCCTAAAATTAGCGCGTTTTTTGTAACAAATAAAAAACTCTTCACTCACTCACTCATGTTCCCTTTGTAGCCGGCACATGGCAGGGTAGGCAAAGGGAGCTTAGGAATCTAGTGGTAAAACACTCCGTTCCGTTCCCCACTTTCCGTCGAGTTTTAGGTCATTGCGTGTTGAGTGGCGGAACTCAATGCTGTGCTTTTCCTTGTTACCAGGACAAAGAAATGAAGATATTCAATATTTAAATTGGAAAGATGAAATATTTCATTTCCTGGAGTGGGTATCGAATCCACAATCTGCTGCGTTTACGTTTTCACGCCCAAACTCTTCAGCTTCATAATATTAATAAGTAAATGTACAGACAATTAAACAAAAACCAACCAAATCAATTAAAGCCTAATAATTCGTTTGGATTAGTATTTAAAAATTTACCACCTCCCTGTGAATATTTAATTGGTTAAAGAATAGGTCTATTTAGGAAACAAGGCTTCATGGGACGCCAGATATAGTAAACATTCAAGGTAAAGTCAGGGCTTACTAGCTTCAGAATAAACAAGTTTAGGTGACCACTTCACCGCTGGTTGTGAAAGCCAGTCATATAGATTTATGACAAAGCAATAGACGCCATACGTGAGCACATCTTTTAGGAGTCAATCAAATCCTCATATTTTTATTATTATTATTATATTATCGTATGTCCCATCTTATCAGCCTTTGAGTGAAAATTCATCTTTTAAACCAACAAGTCTACTTACAAGTTAACGGTTACAAATTTTTAGAATTCCTTTAGTTTTGTCATCGCATTTCGCCTTAGTTTATGTATTTATTTTAAGGAGGATCAGGTTAATTACTTCATTTTCTATATTTCTAAATCAATTAATTATTGCTTTTATTTTATTTACAGTCTTTCTAGGCCTTTATCACCTATACCTGCATTTCCTTCAGAAAATGTAGATGTTGCTGATACTAATACAACATTTATAAATGGGATAAGTCAGTTAGATGAGGAATTGTCTCCTAAAGAAAGTGGTAATATGGTGGATGAAAAAGACAGAGTAAGTAGGCAAAGTTTTGATGAATCTATATTGTCAGATGTAGTTGACAGACAAGAGCTTTCTACCGGCAGAGAGAAATGTCATAGTATTGGGGAGAAATATAAAACACAGAAATCTATACCAGAGGCCCAACAAAGTCCTACTATGACCAGAGATATGAGTGTTGATGGCCTTTACAATTTAACTGGTCAAATTGATCAAGCAGAATGCGGATTTCCATTGCCACTTTTTGAAGATGGTTACCTTTGTTTACCATATCTGTCACTGCAATATTTAGACCTTCTCTCTGATGCAGCCGTCAAAGGATTTGTTGTTGGAGCCTCTAATGTACTTTTTAAGCAAAAAAGGCAGCTATTTGATGTATTGGTAGAACTTAATGAAATGAGAATAGAGACGGCAGACTTAGTCCTTAGGAGGCAGCTGACTCTGAGTACAGAGGACCTCCGGTTCGCAGATCATGTGGTGCGCCACGCGTCGTCGCAAGGTGATACCTGGATAAGGGACCAGTTTGCTAGCTACTTAATCTACTTACTAAGGACCTCTTTATTAGCAGGTATTTTTTACTGTTTTATTTTTATGGTCATTTTATATTATTGAGTATCATTTACTGTGAATGTATATAAATTGTCAAAACACTTTAGTAGATTTAAGAAAATATGATCCAGAATATTAATTAAGTTCAATAATTCACATTAATAAACTGCTGTAAAATGTATGTTACAGATGGGAGTCGTGAGCTGGAATCGTACAATGCTCAATTTATGTCAGCATTCAAATCAACACCAGCCTACGACAAGTGGCTGAAGTCAACAAACAATGCAGACATAGAGGCTTTCATGAATCTTACGCCATTGCATCCTTTTTCTGGTCAATTGTCTGTTGCTGACATGAAGTTAAAATTGGCACAGTAAGTTTTTTTTAGTTCTTGCTTTATCGTGCATGTAGCAGAATAGGCTAAACTATTGTTAAGGCATTGTGAATTTCAATTTCCTACCAGTTTTTGAGGTATCGCATTGTTTGTGATAGAATTCAACCCTGTAATTTGGCTCATTACCAAAGCAAATATATCATCACAATAAATCATTCCCCCAAGTTGGAATTAAACGCTTCAAACATTTGTTTTATAGTAAGTAAAATAGGAAAAGGTTTTCTGTAAATTAATTGACTTTAATAATGCTGATGATTTTTGAAACGATAAACATGTAATTATAATAAGATTATTTGTTAATGTCACTATATAGATATTTATATTTAAAGTACGATGTGTCTCACCAGCACAATGTCGACAACGGAGGGAGGGCGCAAGGTGTCGGCGGCGGTGGCGAGCACGGGGCGGGCGGTGGCGAGCACTTCGCGCGCGGTGGGCGGCGCCCTGTCGCATGCGCGCGGCGCCCTCTCCGGCTGGTGGAGCGCGCTCACCGCCCCCGCGCCCGTCCTCGCCGCCGACGAACTCCCCGACGACCCCGACGAGGCCGCAGAGGTGGCAGAGGTCGCAGAGGTCGCCGAGGACGAGGCCGAGCCCGCGTCCGACAACAGGTCGCGCGACGCCGCCGCCGACCCGCCCGACAAGCTCATACAAGACGAAACCATCACTAGTATTAGCAAAATACAAGTCATTTGAAGTGTGATACTTGAATAGTTATTGTTATATATTGTAAGTGTACATTATTTTTGTGGATTTTAATAACTCTTTTTAATTTTTATGTTTTTATTTTGAAAATTTTTATTTAAGTAATCATGTCTAGTTTACTTTGTGTTGTACAGGCAACTAAATATTATAATATATAATGCTCTCATTACAATGTTAGTTTATTGCTTTAATATGGTTTAAATGTTTACATTTTATTTAATTGCTTTTCGGCTATTTACTTGGACAGTACTTATTTCTAAATGTTTAAGTAGTAGTAGGCAGTAGCTTAATATTTATTTACATATATTGGCTAATTATCTCAAACATTTATCTATTTATAAATAAAAATGAGATTATCGTTTGAAAGATTATTTATTTTTTTATTTCATTTTGCTTTTCTACTTTAACTATAAATATTGCCATATATGACTTAGTAACTAGTAATATGAGATTGTTGAAATATTGACAGCCTGTTTGGAGATAGTTTAGGTGATATTATGTTTTAATAACTATATATATTGGATGTTCTTTACATATAAAATATGTAGAAATTCTACCTAGAAATTGTACACAATATTGGTGTTACGGAAATCAACATTTGACCCCAAGTTCTGTTAGGCCGTTTTCAGAATTGTGCACACAGCGCTCATAGCGTACCAGAGTGCGGTAAAATTCGTGTGACTTTGACGTCACATGTGACTTGACTAGTGCTTACAATACTGACGGGTCGGAGCGTTAGCATCGTGAGTATTGGTAATATTTTGACGTTCCACGTCAATGTCACTCGTCAATTTCCTAGATTTTGGAAAATGTTTGAAATACAAGCATTTCACCGTCTTCATCGGCTACACCACATCCCCTCATGTTTATAACAAAAATGCTTTTTCGATTATGTTTCTTGAATCCGTAAGCACACTAACAAGTTGGCTGAATTATTAATAATAATAACTAATAGACGTTGGCGCGCTCACTAAAACGGAACTCACGTTAGCAGTTGAAACTTTGTTATTGCTGTTTGGACAGTTGAAAAACGGCCTTAGTATATATTTACATTAAATTTTGAGTGCAATATAAAAAGATGAATGAAACGAATATTTATATGTATTATTTAAGGCTAATTTAGAATACAGGGAAATATTGAGTGTAACAGTTTTGTGTGACAAGTAAGGGCCCATCTGTATGAAATATTTTAGTTGTAGTAATAATTTATGTAAAGTAGACACGTAGTAAATTTGCTCCTATTATTTAATTTGTGATCTCTAATATATACTTATTGTTGGTATTATAATGTATATTAAACAATTCATGTAAATTAATTTTATTTAATTTTCTTCCTAAATCAAACCAATCTATATTGCATAACTTACAAACGTTATTAATAATAACTATAGAGCTGGGAATATGGCTAAAAGACCGTTGTTGTTATCTCCATAAAAGATCGAAAGGTGTTTTAAATACACTGTGTGACTCCTTCTACATTAGAAAATATACAATAAATACTATTTGTAGTAAAAGAAGTACATTATTTGAATTATTATAGAGTAATAATAAAAAAAATAAATGTAAACTGTGAATCGGATTTATTTTTACTATTTATATAGTAATAACATTTGTTTGACGTGCCATTTTAAACAGCTGGATTGACTGATAAGTCTAAATGACTATATAACAACGATTAATATTGCAGGCTTGAATCTTTCTATATAAGCAAAAATTAAGTACAAGGTCACTGTTAAAAATCGCCGCGAGATGACTCTTAAGTACACATAGGTGGTCTCGCCGGTAGCCTCAAAATTGTCCGCGGTTCCGTGTGGTCGTGATCAAGGAGCGCGTTCACACGGCGGAGTCAGGCTCGTGCCAGGGCGGGTCGCAGTCGAGCGCGTCCTGCCGCCACAGCGCGCGCAGCCCCTCCGACAGCAGGCGCAGGTTGTAGGGCTCCACCATGTCGGGCACGGAGGCGTCGCTGGCGGCCCGCCCGCCCTTGCCCTCGGGCAGCAGGTCCAGGTCGGCCAGGCGGCCGGCGGGCGGGGAGTCCCAGGCGTCCGAGCGCGGCGACGCGTCCGCGCTGGGCGTGCCCACGAGCGGCGCGCTCTCGTCGTCGGCGCGGCCCGGCTCGGGCGCGCGCGGGGCCAGCCGCTCCTTGAGCCAGGCGAGGCGCTCGGAGGAGGCGGCGCGGCGCCCGCGCAGGCGCAGGTCGTCCTCCACGGAGAGGGAGCGCGCGGCGAGCGCGGCGGGCGCGTCGTCGGCGAGGCGCAGCGAGGAGGGGCGGGGCGCGCGGCGGGCGCGGGCGCGGGGCGGGGCGGGCGCGTCGTCGCTCTCGAGGCTGAAGCTGACGACGGGCGCGCGCTCGGCCGGCGGGCTCTCTGAAAGCAAGGCGGCGATGAGGCGGCGCGAGGGGCATGGCGTCGGGCGGCGCGAGGCCCCTCCCTGCGAGGGGCGTGGCAAATGAAACGAACTTTCGGTTTAAAACATTTATTTGTAACTTCAAAAAATATCTATCTACGGAATGATAAATGGAATTCTAAAAGGCGGGGAGCAAACTTTTTTCCCGATATGTATGTTTCTATCAGATCTGACACGATCTAGAGTCGTATACGACTAAGTACAAGGGCATAAGATGAACTACAATAATTATTCGTAAAACAGCCTTAGAATATAAAAAATCTATTATTTACTTAATCGGATACATAAGAAACAATAATTACTATTTTATTAACAGTTTTTTAGAACTGTCTTGTATAATACGTTTACAAAAATGTACAACACAAATAGAGAAGTAAAATAGGTCTCTATTACTTGAATAGTAAAGATAAAATAACTCGCAATAAAAGGTTGTGTAAACGTATTTATATATCAAAATGTGTGATGGCACAATTAGATTCTTATAATTACTGACACGTGTTCATCACAACCGGACTCGGGACGCGGGCTCAGGGCACAGCCAACATAATTATTCTTAAATTTATTACAGTCTAAGTTATTGCAAAACAATAGGAATGACGAACAGTCGGCCAAATTATATTAAACGATTAATCTCGAAATACGTCTGTTACAATTATTTATGAATATTATACTAAATGTAAAGATCAAGATGTAATAAGTACCACTCTATTTATTGTACAAATAATTAATACTTGTATGTTTCATATCATTCATAGAAAAAAGTCGCATCAAAATAATATCAATATCGTGTATGAACAATATTTGTTATTGTTATTACAATTTAATGTGAAATATTCTATTAAAAGGCATGTCTAAAAATGCCTAATTTACTTATTATCACAGCCATAACTGCATGTGACAGGCGCGACTTTCTTCTTTAAAAGATACATCTTTTAACGCCATAAGTACATGAAAATATTTACGTGCTTAAAAAAATAATCCTTTATGAAATTTATAAAAATAAATTAACTAGAAATTATAACATGAGATATGTGTATCTACAATGGCAGATTGAGATCTTTAACATAAGTCTCCGATTTATCACTTTACGTAACATTAAGTATATAATACAAACAACCATAATTTTAGTTATTAATCTCAATAAAGCCTCTAAAAATATGGCAAGCATATTAATAGTGCAATTTAAA
>DWMZ01000105.1:0-37385 GCA_018249855.1 Eueides tales michaeli
ATATATATATATATATATATATATATATATATATATATATATATATATATATATATATATATATATATATATATATATATATATATATATATATATATATATATATATATATATATATATTCTAATATTAACCATAGCTTTCCTTAAATCCTATTAACATTTTATTCGAATTACAACCGTTTTATTTATTTTATAAGACATCTTGTTTTAAATAGAGAGTAAAATATTTTTTCATGTTTTTGTTTCGATATAATATAATCTGATTTAATATAAATAATAGTCAGTTTAAAGTTAAGCACCGCAAACAGGATACCTCTTTAATTACCTGCACTATCAGGAAAATTTTTAAAGAGCAATATCAACTTTAGCAATAATATAAAATATGTATAATTCCATAAAGTATATAATGGAAATTATTTATTTTTTTATGATACCATCTATGCCATACTATTTGTCTGCAGTCAGACAGAACAGACAGACTTCAACATTGTTTTGAAAAGGAAACATGAAATAATCCTTTATAGATAGAACTATTTCTTAATGTTTATATAATATTCTGATGTAATTTTAATATTACACAGGTAATTAAAATAGCATCCTACTTTTATATTATATACCAATACGTATATATTAATCATTATCGATCATTTCATCTGCCGCGGGCATATTTTAAATATTAGAAAATGCTATGTACCTAGCACGAATTAGCACTCAGTTATTTGTGCTGGCATCGAAATGCTCAATTTTACAGTGATAATTGAAATAAAATTTTATAAAAGTATACTTTTAGCAATGTTTCATATTTGTATTTTATCTACTATTTAGTATTTTGTATACAAAACTGACATGTTTTCGATTTTATTGAGGTTTCTTTATACTTACAGGTGAAAATTGATGTAGAATGTCAATCAGACATTATTCTTTGTGTAATAGCTTAAAATAACTTTACATAAAACTTCGTTGTTAATCTTGAGCTTAGTATTGTATTAGCATGCGCTTACAAATAAATCCCATATAGACGTATGTATAATTATATATAAATATTGAATTTTTAAACTCTCGATGTCTTAACAATAAATAAAAGCTGAAAAAGTAGACATATATTGTAATAAAAGTGTACGTAGTACATTCTGTACACTAAAACGCTACAAAAACAAAGAGTATAGTTTTCTAAAATAAGTTACTCAAGCCCTTGAATGTTTGTTGTCCTTTCTATAAAACTTTTATAGAAAGTTTCTTTCAATATTATGTGTAGGCAATAATAATCAAACAGGGTTGCCCTTAACAAAGTAAAAATTGCTTGTAAAAAGAGTTTATGAAACTTTACTCCATTTTAATGTGATTTTTGGGCAAAATAGCTTAAACTTAAATGAAGATTTACTGATATTTAACTTTAAAACAAGCATTATGTATATAATATTGTACAATCAACGTTCAAATGAATATAAAACATTCCGTAGCACAAAATATTGATGTTTTAGATAAAATAATACATTAATAATGTAATCCTTTCTAATTTCATCTACAAAAATGTAGAAAAAATGGATAGTAACCCTTGTCCATAGCTTATTTAAATTTGCTGTTGGTGTTTAATAGATATATAACGAATGTAAGATTTAGCAAATATATTATTTTACTTTGAAAACTGTTAATTTTTGTAACCAAATGATTACTTAGCCAGTTGATGTGCCATTTATAGTTGTTATTAAACTAGATGTATGGACAACTGTCGAAGCCTACTCTCTCTTCAATATATAATGTTGTTTCTTTTTATTTCTTTGTAAATTGGTAGCAAAGTGGCGAAGGAAAAATTGCTCGTGATATTAATAAATCCAGCATTGTTGTCTCGATGTTCTTCTCGATTTCAAGAGCATAATATGTAGTTGATAAGGAAAGAAATAAATTATAAGATTTTCTTCACCATTCGTTTCTTTCGAGCGGCTTTAAACGTTAACCAAGTTCTTATATACGAACTTACGGTTATCAAAATTCAACACGGTGCCTGCTATAGCGGGAAAATGAAAAAGAATATATATTGAGAAGTATAAGAAAATTCATATTGTTATTCGATCGTAGTCAATGTATCTTGTGCTATCTGTATATGTATGTAGTAGTATGAAAATGTCTTAAAATTTAGACTATGGCCGTTTAAAATAAAGTAACTACGATCTGTGTTTAACTTTTTGTTTCACTCATCTCCCGTATCATAATAAGTAGGGTTAAAGTATCATAATAAGTAGGGTTAAAGTATCATAATAAGTAGGGTTAAAGTATCATAATAAGTAGGGTTAAAGACGCATACGCTCTCTAATAATTGCCCAATTTTAGTTCGATAAATACATAAATGTCACAAATTCCAGATCGGGTAAATGCAAATAATTCAAATTTATATTTTACCAAGTGAAGAGTGAACCAATCACCATGGTGTCTAACACAACGCGGTCCCATTACGCCTTTTTCATTTGATGATTTGCAAAAGTAATTGACTAATTACTTTATAAAATAGATATAAATATTCGGAAAAGAATTTTCCGTTTCGCCAGTTGTTTCTTGTAAATTTAATATAATTAAATATTGGAGAGTTACAAGATAATTTTGAAATAATGTATATATCTTTTATTATATATTATTTTAAAACTATATAAAACACTCCATTCTATAAGAGGTAGACGTCACCAAAAATAACATCACAACTTACACATTACTCATATGAGGGTAAAAACACAAAAAATAGAGTAACTCGTCCAATATATAAAAATAATTTAAAGCTCTTTTCCTCAATAATTTGTTCGACGTAAAGAAACAATATTACACACATTTTTTTCACAATCATTAACCTCGCATGTATGGAGGTACACACGCTCCGGGGTCCTCACGCTTTTTACGTGACATTTTTCAAGTATCATCGACACTGTTTTAGGTCAACAAAGGTTTTTGCCTCCCCGGTTCCACCTATACTCGACTCTTGCACCATTTATTCTTTAATTATTCTCACATCACACATTGTAGGCATGTTCTCTGTTTCTGTTTTGTCAAATAAGAATTTATTTCTCATGTATTTTCGTGTATTTTTCATTTTAGCTAAAATCCTGCAAAAGGCATCGATATTTTTAGGGCGAAACTCCCTTGCTGTTACGATAATAATACCGCCACGATTTTAAATATGACACACATTGAGTTTTACCTTATTGTTCACCGTAATATTTTAATAATGAATCTAATAACTTATAATAAAATTACCCAAAAATAATGAAATTCACGTAAAGCTTTGTGAAAATTCTTATAGTTGCAAAACATTTTTCGAGCATTTAGAGGTAGGTAGAAGATGGAACGGAGTGTCTTAACACTAGGTTCCAAGTTCCCTCTGCCTACGCTGTCATGTGCATTGGACACACCGTGAAGCGGGAACATTACTACTTCATTTTCGTAAGCCTCAAGGCGACTTTTTCGCCTAAAGGCAACGTTTCATAATTATGTAAAACGTAGAAGACAGTGTCTTAACTTAGTTATCGCCTCCAAAAAGTAATTAAATCATTTATGGGTCTGAGTATACGTATCTATAATAGTATTCCGCAGTGTATTTTGAATTTGCCGCTGGAGAAGTTTAAAGTAAATGTTAAAGCAATGGTAACTAAGAAAGCTCACTACACTGTCCTAGAATATTTGAATGATAAAAATGTATTAAATTAAGATTAATATTTAATTAACATTTGAATTTCATGATAGTCACCATTGCATTAAACAAAAAAATCTTGACGTTATTCAATATTGAAAAGAGCAACTGTTGAGTTTCTTGCCGGCTCTTCTCAGCAGAACCGCATTCCGAGCCGGTGGTCATTTTATGTTCGTGACGATTCAAAAATGCTTGCTAAGGTCTATTTGAATAAATTCTTTTTGAATTTGAATTAAAAGATATGCTCTTTTTGTTTTCTCTGTTATGATTTTGTAGGAGATATATACTTTCAGTATATAAAATTTATTTCAAAATAGTGATTGCATCATAAATAAATAAATAATTGAAGTGAATATTCATCGTGTTCGTTAAGTCGGACAATGAGTAACTATCTATTTAATTTTTTATTTGTATCTCACTACTAATCTGTGTGTTTTACAAATTATTTACACACTGTGTTAATAATAAGTACGCATATTTCTATTTATATATAGTTTTGTAACTAAAATTATTTGTACTCAGATTTAATATATAACCGTTCGTTCGGAATCGAATTTTGTCCCCTCATTTTCAAATAACAGAAACTAAAATATATACTTTTTTAAATAATTAAATGATATTAAGTAATTTTTACATTACATGCTTGACTGTAATAATATATATCTTAAATGTTCAAAAAAAAACCTTTTTATACATATACTTTTTATATATTTCAAACACACTGTATTGTTTGCAATGCAAGCAAAGTTTTAACACCTATCAATAAATGAATTACACCTAAACAACTGTAAAACTATATTTAAAGTCAATTGCACTATCTATGTACTACTTAAAGTAGTTTGTAACAAAGCTATCAACAAATTCTCTACGAAAAGAAAATATCACGCGCAATAAGAGACATAATTAAAATTCATTAGGAAAAATGCGAGCCTTTTTTTTCCACACGCACTAAATCAGTCACGATGCTCAATAACTTAAATCAAATATGAATTCAATACGGATTCAACTCATAAACTTATATATATTTTTTTTTTATCATTTTCTATAAGACTATCTTCATTCTTCGCTTTCTCTTTTAGTATTTTCCTCCGATTTAAACCTGAAATTAATAAACTGCTGTTCAAAATCAATAACCCCACTGTCATTTTTAACTATACACTAATTTTTTATGTTAACTTTTGTTTAGGATCTGTAAATATCAATGGTTTCACCCTACTTCATATATCTATATTATTAGTAAACAATAGTTACGTGATTTTAATAAGTATGGCTCAATGTTGTTGTTATTTACTAAAAAAATACACGCATACATTTTTCAAAACGTTTCAACAAGAAAAAACATATAATAAAAAGACATTTTTTATGACGAGTTAGTCATAAATTTATTAATAATTATAAATTTAAATGCTAACTTACACTCTTTTCAAATTTAATACAAAATGAAAAAAAAAAAAAATTACAGGACCCTCGTGGCGCAGTGGCTCAATGAAAACGGATTATATATCAACTCTAGCAGGACAAAGTGCGGCGTTGAGTTCCGCCACTACATTCTACGTCGCCACATAAAAAATCAACATCAAGCACGGAAGAGGGGATAGGGAACTTCCAAAACAGAAGTAAGAGAACAAATAATACGTTGTTTATTGGGTTAATAAACACAATGTATGCGTAATCCACACGACACACATGCATGTGAAATACAAAATCAACATTACCAATTCAATTATCCATTTTAAATAATACATCTAACTATAGAACATCGAGTTTCTCCGTATAATAATTATTTAATATTAAACATTTACTAACACATTAAATGTTACGAATGTTAAAAACAAAATGTCATAAACAAATGTTAAATTTGCTCCAATGAAAAATAAAACAACACATGTTGCAATGAATTAAGCGTTAAATAATAATTATTATGTGCGACGTTACAGAGATCTTATTGATTTGTTATACAATTACTAATTATTTATAAAATACATGTATGTATATTTAAATTTTATATTCGTTTAATGCATTTAAAAAATTACGATGATATTGTTATACATTTTATAATTAATTATACCTACTTCAGTTATACGCGCGTCTGTTCATAGCAAATGTGTGAAACTAAATGTTCGGTGTGTGTATAAAGGAGTATGTATACATTTTTATAACTTTCAGGCGGGATCCAGCATATAGTTGGATACGCAGAGAGAACCCTAGTATTGACATTTGCCACGCCCCGCCAAATTTTCGACGCCATGCGTGTTGAGTGGCGAAACTTAGCGCCGCACTGTGTCTTGTCTTATACATTCCATGAAAAACATATAATTCAGACTTCCTCCGCTCCGCTTATAAATACAAATTTAAATACAATTTCAATAATAATCATCCACATAGATGTTTAGGAATATTTTTATAGAGTTACAAAGGGGCTACGTTTCGTTATAGTCCACACTGCGCAACATAACGCGGTGGTACAATTGTACATATTCATATACATACATATACATAATATACAATACACTAACATATAATACGCTACACTACTTCCATTTAAGCTCATATTAACCTAAATTTGTATATATTTTTGTATATTACTGGTTTTCCATATCGACGACATCGACTGTAAACATTTAATAAGTATAATAATATGATCAATGAAATTCATGAAGCAAAAATGATAATATTTTAAATAAATTAACACTAAGCTCATACAAAATAAAGTTTATTTGTCAAATAAAAATTATTTGTAAACATTATCACCAGAATGGACAAAAAGTGTCCAAAAAGTTTTATTTATATAATAATTTAATGGTCACTTAGTCATTAATTTAGAATGTGTTGGCAGTCGTGGAGGCTCACTCAAGCAGTGCTGACACAACAATGAAAAAAATCCATTTAAATCTATATATAACTAGCGTGATGTTGTATAATTGTCAAAATACTCACATAAATTATGCAAAATGTATAATACTAATGTAAAAGTAGAAGAAAAAAATTATAATCTTTTTTTAAATACAAATGCTGTTGGAACGTTCGAGAGAATCGACTATCGCCTTATAATTTTATACCTAAACTAAATGACATAAGAACAGTAATTGACATGTTATATAGGTGGGCAGATCAATCATACTTGCTTTTAATAACAAAAAAAGGTGAAATTAAATCTTATTTATTGGAACTTAGAATAAATGATTAACCGGCGATAAAATAAATCACCATTTTCAATTATACTATTGCAGCAAACAGACGGAATATTCTAGTCTTTTCTTTCCGAGATAATCAAAGTTCACTAATTTGTTTAATAAAATAGAATCAATAAAAAAATATATATATGAAAAATAGCAATTAACAGACAGCACACTGTACTGTAAAACGACCGCGCCTTCCGTTACAAAATATATAAATGAAATTATCTAAATACTAAACATTCCTATCCCTACAAGTTGCCTCCGTGTTAACAAACGTGTGAAGTATTGAACAATAATAGAACAAAGTCGAATATATATAAGTCTATTAACAAACAAACAGCTACACAACAAAGTCGACAAATCAATAGACAAAGAAATGTATCGTCGAATGAATGATTCAGTGTAAATGTCAAGTGATTATTTGAACGAATGAATGAATGTAATATTTGACGTGACCGATTCAATCTCAAAATGGCCGACGCTCCGACAGTACTCTAAATAACTAGCCGACACTGTAAATACACTTTTAAAACCTCTATAATAATACACACAGATATATAGAGGAATGATAAATTTGAAAACCATTCAACTATTGTTTTTAATTGTCAAAATTATGTATTATATGTGATTATACATAATATATATGTTTAAGTATATAATATTTTATATATTATAATAATATATTTAGGTTACTATAGGAGTAAATAACTAAAATTAAATAGCGATGTTAAATGGCTGTATATATTGGTAAATAGCTATTTGTTCTTCATATAGTATATAATATACAAAGAAGATATGTGTGTATATATTTTATCTTCGACATAAGTGTATATAAATATGCCGACCAGTATCAAAATGAAGATGACAGCAAGTGTCTTTACAAAGTAAAGTGGTATAATTCATGTTTATATATATATATATATATATATATATATATATATATATATATATATATATATATATAATACGTAAACAGGTTATATATGTTGTATGTATGTCGTATGTGTGTTTGTTTAATGTTTGACATAGGTGTAAATAACAATGCCGGCCAGTATGAAGCCGAAGGTGATGGTAAGTGGCTTATATAGTGACCTCTTGAGAGCGTGCCATCGTTCCGCGTCGCGAGCTCGCTTCTTCATACTGGATACTCGGTCCGCGAGGTCGCGGGTTCGACGCCGCCGTAATGTATCGCCTGTTTCAGGGTTCGAACTGAAAAGTAAATACATATTATGTTAATAACTTCATGAATAATAATTAAACTTTAATGGTTAATATATTTAAGGAGTGTAAAAGCTTCTTTCTCGAAATTTATTATAAGTAAACAATTTGTTAAAACTTATGTCTAACAAAATATTATGTCCATGTTTTGATTAAAGGCACTAATAGACAATGTTTATTTTTGAAGGATATTAAATGTACATTTGGTCTTAATTAAAAGTAAATTTAAATATTCCTTTAGATTTTTTTTCTGCATTTAAACAGAACTACGGCATCTAAGATAGTATTTGATTGAATGTAATGATTATTCATTTAAATCTCATTAAAACTGTAAACATGAGTGTATCGTCATGTTTTAACTTCAGGCTGTATCCCTAGCGGGGTAGTCAGTGTGAACAGAACGCTACCGTCTCAGAATACTTCTTTCGCTTTGCCCACTGTCATCAACCTCTTCATACAATCCTCTTGCTTTTTACGTGACCTTCCTACAGTATCGTAGATAATGTGTTTCCTAAGAGCAACCGAGGTCTCCCCCTCCCTCTCTTACCACTCACTATTCTTGCATAAATCTTTTTTGCCATACTTTTATCCCACATTCGCTCGACGTGTGTGAACCACCCGCGTACATTCTTCTTCATTCTCGCTGCAACATACATGCTAGTACCTACCATTTTATGTACCTCTTAACTGGGTATCATCTAAACTGACTCCGACAATCCTACAAAGAGATCGCATCTCCACAGTATGCCTTTATGTTACATTGGTATAACAGCGTCGGTACCAACACCGCACTGTACGGTCTAATGTGCAGCTGTGCTGACATCTCACCGTCTCATTAATGCAGCCAAGGCACCGTTAACTGTATTACCTACAGCAACACGCCTTTCTACATCCATTTTGTAACTTTCGTATTTACTAAACATACTTCTTTGATATACTACCTCATTCACTTGTTTTAATGTCTTATCATTTACGCTGATCTTATATTGTCCTCTTAAATACTTTCAAAAGTGGAGGCTGTGTGAACCAAGTGTGATAATACTAGCGCGTGATTATAAGAATTTAAAATTAGGAACGTATTGTTCATAAGCTAGACTTCTTCCAAGATGGACGGGCAAGACTCGCTGAATGCAAAAAAAATAATACACTTTCTAAAACATTTTTCTCTAGAATAATACTTTAAACAAAAAAGTTATAAAAAGTAAAAAAAAAAACACATACCTATCAGCATTAGCAGGCTCCTCATCTTCATCATCAGCCGAGGACACTGGCGTGGGGGCGTCCCGCACCGGCGGCGTCGGCGGCTCCTCGTCTGAACTGGAGCTCTCTTGCGCGTAGTTGAGGTTACCTAAGGGAAAACAAGTCTTAATAAATATCTGGAACATCCGATAGTTGTGGAGTTCAATACTTATTTGGGGACATAAATAAATTATATTTTCGTTTTCTGGCTCATAAAGGCCGGCGCGGCGTTGAGTCTTGTCGGTCACCACGCAACGTTTTGAAGAATTCGATCGAAAGTGGGGAATGGAAAGTCTTAACACTAGGTTCTCTCTGCCTTCCCGCCATATACGGGATCATTGCGTGTTGCTAAAAATGTCCTTCGTAAATATTAAATATGTTTATTTTAAAGATTTGTGTCTAACATGAAACTTTTAAGTGAATTATAATAAAGAGTACATAGGTGCTGAGATATTATCACAGTCACATTAAATTTAATATCATGAGTCATGTAGAATTCCAATAAAAGAAAAAACGTCTTGCGTCTTTTGTAAACTTAATTATACATAGTCTACTTAAACATTTAAAAGTCTCTCAATCTCTCTCTCCCACCCACAATGATTATATTATGTATTTTGTTGTTACGAAACAATTAGCTATTTTTAACATTTATCCATTCTATCATAAAACTGAATTCTATTTAAGCTTAGTACTTCTCAGCTTCACGTTGTATACCCCACACGGCAGGGTAGGCAGAGGGAACTACGGAGTTTAGTGTTAAGACACTCTGTTTCCATTAAGTCAATTCCGTTCCTACTTTCCGCCGAATTTGAGGCATTGCGTGTTGAGAGACGGAACTCAAATCACGAAACTCCATTAAAATTATCAAATTTTCACGATTTTTATTTATTTTAAATGAAATTATTTAACGGTCTAATCTCGGGAACTACTGAATTCAAAAAATATTTTGTGTTAAGTAGTAGGTTTATCACGAAAGGCTACGTTACGTTATATATAATAAAGAAAGAGTATCTTGCTTATCGACAAGAATCGAAACTTACTTCTTATTTTGAGCAAAAATATTTGAATTAGAATTTTGATCACGTCAATTTTGTGACTTCTGTGTCATAAAGTGATTTATGACACAAAAGTCACAACATTTTATTTAAAATAAACAATCATATGTCTCATTTTCGTTCCTTCCTTTTCAAGTAATGTACCACTGACTGAAAAGAACCGGAGTAAAACAATTACTTATTTTCAGATTTCTATTTTTTCTTAGCGACAATGATGCGTTCGAAGCAACATTTAAATCCCAGCGTAATAATTATAACACGCAATGATCTCGTATATGGCGGGAAGGCAGAGAGAACATTCCATTCAACACTTTCGATCGAATTCTTCAAAACGTTGCGTGGTGACCGACAAGAATCAACGCCGCGCTATACCTTTTTGAGCCAGAAAACGAAAATATAATTTATTTATGTACATTAATACAAAATCATTAATTATCTAACGATTACAGCACACAAAAGTCTTATCACGCCGTTTTTTTTGTCAAATCTATAACGTATTTCTATTAAACTACATCTAGAAATCGGCAGATAAAACCAAATTCTATATACAAATAATAGTGTACCAAGTGAGGCGCTAGTGGGTATAGCGGGGAGGGGCCTCGCGGGGGCGCGGGTGAGGCTCTCGGCTCGGGGCGGGGGCGGAGGGGCCTCCTCCTCGGGGGCCTCGTCCGCTACTGTTGAGTATATGCTCTCCTCTAGCTTGCCGTCGTCCTTCTGATGGGTGGAAAACAGACTTTAAGTTAGTACATATATGTATATAACTAGTGAATATTATATATTGCGATTTTAACCGCGATATTTTTTGGGTTCAATTTTAGAAATGAAATATTTAATACTTTTTTCTCATATCCTCGCTTTGGTGACAGGGCAAAAGCGTGGCGTTGAGTTCTGACACTCACCACATAATGCCTCAAATTCCTCGGAAAGTAAGAAACTGCCATGTCATAATGGGAACGGAGTATCTTAACACTAGGTTCCCTCTGACTACCTTGACATGTGCAGAAAGCGTGAAGCTGAGAAATAATCACTTAGAATATGCAAAAAAAAAAAAAACAAAAAACTATACTTACGAAATTAGGATCAAATCGTTTTGAGCCAGTTATAATGGCCTGGTATGAGAAGCGTAGTTGGTCGGGCGTCTGTATGAGGCCCATGCGGTCTTTGCGCATATCCAATAGAATCTGTTGAATGTTAACGCTTCCCAAACCTTCCTTTTCGATCTGAAATTAGTATATAAGTTATGACAACCATTCTTAACTTTCTCGCCTATGTATAAGGTAAACAATATTTTAGAGGAACACTTATATATTGGTATATTTTGCATTAACCAGAGGTGAATAAAAAAGAACATGGTACTAAAACACTCTGTTATATAATTTCGGCAAGGTATTGAGTATAAATCCAATGTTTTGTCTAAGGAAACCAGAATTATCCAACTACATCGAAAAAAATATGTCTTTTATTCAATTTCAAAAACACATAAACCGAAAAATTCAATAAATAACATATTAAACAAAAAAAAAATGCGTCGTTTTTTTTTCTAGAAAAAAGGCAACCATTTTGGATAAATAAACATCTAAATATAACTTCCACATTAATTCACCTTAACAACAAGGCAAAAACCAACTTACAATGACGAGACAAGAGTCGACCAAGCAGAACGTTCCAGATCTCCCAATGCCAGCACTGCAGTGTACAACCGGCGGACCTACATTGGGGTCTAAGGCGCCAGAGGAACGGACTTTCTTCAGGAACTCGAGGAAAGCCACAGGGGACGTGGGCACCCCAAAGTCTGGCCACGTAGTGTAGTGGAACTGTACTACTTCGCGACTCTCTGAGCTCACCATATCGAAGATTCTAAAAGAGATTGATTTTCCAGATTTAACATTAAATTTTTTGAAGTTTATCTAATGAATATATCTATATATAAGAATATTTATTATTTTTTATTTTTCCTAAATCGACACAAAAGCACAAAATGTATTTGCTAAAAATTAATTAGAAAGAAAGATTGGTTACAGCAACTGAAGCCATAAGGCACCGTTTCTTTACAATTTAAATTAAATATCTTCTATATAGTTACCATTTATTTTATATATTATATTATAATTTTTATAATGAATTCCCTGTTATTTAAAACTAATTAACTAAATTAGATTTCGTAACACGGTGTGTTATATTTAAATAACATAAATAATAATTATAAGCATGTATCGCATACACACAATAAATATTTGACATACTTATTTAATGCAAATAAAGCAATAAAGTTTCTAAGAACATAAGTCTCTTATAATGAAAATCAATATACCGACTTAGTATTTCAATAGAAACTTCTGAAAGCTTCTCTTGTAAATATTTTCTTATAACATTTCGCAATATTATAATAAATAAGATTCAATCATAAAAGCTTTAAAATTTAATAAAGAAAATGAGACTATCGCTTTAAAATAAGGGCCACTTGCATTGTAATAATTGCAAAGCAACGACCTCTAATAGATATATATATTTTTAAGCTGACAGTGTCTTCGGCATAGCGGGCAACAAACACATATAGTAAAGATTTTTCGTTTTCACCTTTTCTACGGCAGAACTAACACTATGCTATACATAAGTAGGCAAAATGTAGTACATAGATACATACATAGACGCTAGCCTGACACTCCACTCTTCGGTATTCAACTATTTTAGTTAGTCGACCTAGAATACCTATACATTTTTTAATCATTTTAAATAACTCTGAACGGGAATCGAACCCACAGCCGTCACCACATTTCCTACTTTCGCGATGATGGCGTAAAAATATGCTTCGTTTGTAGGCAAAGAGAATTTGGAAACCTAGTGTTAAGACACTCCGTTCCATTCCCCACTTTGATGCTTATACACTTCATTATCATCTTTCCTATAGTATTTGAGATATTGCATGTTAATTGCATGGCGAATATTAACGCCGCGTTATGTCTTATTAAAACAGGGAAATATTATTAAACAAGGCAAACGGAAATTTACATCCACAAGTAGGGATCGAACATACAACATTCGCTGACAGTCAGATTATAATATTTGCGCAATTTAATATTTGAAACGTGTACAAAATTTTATGGTTATTTGTATATTTTGTGGTAGAGATTGGGGATGCTCCACCGTGGTCACGGAGAGGAGAAAAACATCCCTGGTGTAATATGATGCATCGATGAATACCATTATTTTAAACCAAATAACATAGAACATTGATGAAATAATCATTGTGATACAATGTCATAGGAGTGTGTAATCTATCTCTGCCATATTCGGTCACTCGAGACATCAGTAAATCAAATTACAAATGTATTTATTTTAGACGCAATCCTCTGAGGCATACAGGGAGGCATATATATGTAAATGTGTTTGTTATTAACCAACTTTATATTTAAATATGTCACATTATAAAGACGTAATACAATTAACTATTGATTATTTGGGAAAAGTTGAAATAAGATACGGACCACGTGTGTGCAGTGTTTAGTTTATATGATTCGTAAATGTTTTGGGATGAATGAGTCACACAATCATCGAGTTTTACCTTTAATTTAGCTAATTGCGTTCAACTTTCTACGTGTGGCATTGTCATTGGAATAGATTACATGCAATAAAACCCAACATTGTTAGCTTTATTCAAAATATACGTTAAAATTCGCTAATAACAATAAACAGCTCTTCGCATGGCAGCCTTAATCGCTAATATATACATAGAAATATTAACGAAACGTTCCCGTTGTCTCCATTGTAATTTCATTAATAGAGTTCAATTAATATAGCTTTTGATAAACTCGCAACAGCAATATAGCAAAAGCATAAAGAAACATATCAATATAAGCATCTCCATTAGAAATATTAACCGCTAGTTAATTGATTCTTGTTAAGAGATTTTCTCTTCTGATAATTTTTCCATTGTAAAGTTCAGTCAGTTCGTAATACTGTTACTATATAGTTTTTTTATAAACAGCGGCACGATTTTAGAATACAGTAGCAATTTATGTCAACATACATGTGGAAGTGTTTTGTATAAGGGCAATACAGATTTATTTTATATTGACATACATTCTAGCTAAACGCTGGGAGAGCAGAAAACAAGGTTTTGCATTTCCGGCCAAAAGAATCACGAGGTACGGCATTCAATAATTGGCTTCCGGGAAACCTTCGTTCTGTGCATGTTGTATGCGATAATAAATACCTACGTTCGCTATAAGCGCGCCGTATTGAAGACTTACTATGATATGAAATATTTTTCGCAGTGTGCCAGGCGACACGACTACACAATTACGCGAGCTGAAATTCCTTGAACTTTCGCTAAAGGTATATCGAGTCCTTTGAAGTGTTGCACGTAAACATTTTCTATAGAAGAAATTCAGTTTGAATAAATATTTTATAGCAACTATCGTGGGAACTCACCTGAAAACTCGAGTTGTGTAGTAATTGCAATCCTCCTCACTGATTTGCTCGACGGTCAATTTTACATCGGAAAGAACAAATTTTTCATCTTCGCCAGTGCTATGTGGCCAATACCAGTGACATTTAATTTCGTTCTTCTCAATGATCTTGTTGAGCATAAGTATGGCCCGACTGTTCTGCTCCCACACCATCAACCAAAAATGGGGCACAGTGAAAGCGAGCGGTCCTTGTGTAAGAATATACTTTCGATTAGCGCGGTCCATCTAAAAATGGCAATGGAAACAATGATAGTCAGCTGTTAGAAACTCACTACAGCTAAAATTTAAATAATAGCTTTAGACCTTCATTTATAACATTTCTTCTTTTTCCTATTACTACGATAGATGTTTTCACTAAAATTTATAGTATTATTTATTATCTATCGAATATTGTTTCAACTTCACTCTGTATCCCGTAGTATAGGGGAACAAAGGGAATTTGGAAACCTTGGTGTTTAGACACTCCGTTCCGTTTACCAATTTCCACCGAGATCGAGACACTGCGTGTTGAGTGACGCAAATCGCTCAACCAGAGCGAAGAAATGTAAATTTTGAACTTTCATTTCCTTGAGTGAGAATCGAACTGACAACCTGTCGCGTTAAGAGTCACACGACGTTGTGCCGAGCCACAACCCTGCACTACGTCAGGCCTCATCTGTCAAATATCATAGTTAAAATCCTAATAGCAAACGCAATAATTTAACCGATCGTATTATCGGCACTCGACACGGAATGACATAGAATACAACGTCAGCTCAAAGCAGATATTTGTCAGTTTCAATTAAGAGCAAGGGGAGTTTTCCTCACTCCATCCTACCCGTCCACAGTGACCATTCAGTGGAAGCACTAATTCAATTTCAGCAAGAGGATTCTCTCGGTCGTTATGTCTAACCGTATCTATACGTTTCACAGTAAATGCTATTCCGAGACTAACCTTATTATTATATTAAATTAAAACATTCCCGTGCATTTATAATGTGAGAAAGTAAATAAATATTTTGTATAAAAAATATTTTATTACATGGAAAATTATCAAAAACAAAACACTTACGATAAATAAACAAAATACTTATACATATTGAATAGCTTAATAATTTTCTATATATATTGACTTTCATACAACCCACTCGGGACTCGCCAATTAGCGTTAAAAAGGATCACAACAGAAAAAATTACAATATTTTTCTATGGACAAATTGAACATCATTGAGAGCTTGTTTTTCTGAGTGATAGATATTATTTTCTAAATAACAAATATAATAATTTATACAAAATCAATTTGGCCTATCTATTTCTTTAAGTGTTTTGTATATACTCGTGTTTCATACAATATTGGAAAAGTATACTCTAAATAAAGGAGATTTAGACATTAGAATATGCTCTTGGCATGCTTTATATTATAATTTGTGAGAATAATATTGTAACTAAAAATAATTTTCAAGTGCTGAAATATATTGAACAAAGAATTGAAGAACCGTCTCAAGATGGTCTCAGAAAATTCTATAATATATTGTTCATATCTTTTCTACTTTTACGTTAGCTATTTTTTAACAACACTACAAAGATCTCACACACAGTTTGAAAGCACAGGTCCCAAAATAACGAAAAATTAAGTTATTATTTAGGACATAATAAAATAAAGGCACCAAAAAAAAATAATAATTCAAATTTAAACATTAAATTAATAATTAATTTCTTTCTACAATGAACTGAACAAAGAAATCGATCCTTGGATGGAGAAAAATCTTTATAATTTATAAAAATCTTCCTAGACATAAGTTGTGTTTGTGGCTTAGTGGTCTCAACGCTTGGAGGGTTTAAGGAATGCGGGTTCGAGTCCCGGCGACCGTTCAAATTTTAAATAATGAAAATGTTTTAATTTACCAATAAAGTTTAAAAAACAATAACGTTATCGATAATGATCTTTAACTCAAGATTGTCTATATCTAATAATCACTGATTTAATATTTTTTCTTCAGAGGCTTTTGACTATTACTATAAACCTAATAATGAATATTACACCCTTAGTTACATTTTAAAACCTGCCGACGCAACGTTTATATCGTTTGTCACAATAGAGTACAACACTGAGTTATAAATAGAACTGTCTATTAGTCATAAAGATTATATAAATAAAGGCTTTATCCCTAAAAAAGTTTTAACTTAGTTTAAAGTGAACTTTGATATGTCTGTCCGATAGATGCCTCTGTCATAAAAACGGATGAACGATCTGGATGAGATTATTTGGATTAAAGATTGAAAAGATCGACGCTTTCGATCTAGATTTAATTTGCATCCATTCAGTACTAAAATTATAAAGTATAAGAGTTTGTTTGTATGAAAGCGCAAATAATTGGTATCACGAATGACTATATCGAATAAGAAAGATACCACGCTTTAAACTTCAAGTAAACATAATCGTAAATAATCGTTTCGGTGTAACCCACTGTACCTGTGGTCAAGTAACCTCGGCCACTGTAAAGTGTCATGTATCACAACTCTTATTTATTTTTATTTGGCTATTGGGCGAAGAGAGCTAAAAGCTAGTTTTGTACTGAAAAAGTTTTAAGTTTAATTGCAAATATAAACTATACAGAGGCCTATCGTGGCGCAGGGGCACAAGCATTTGACTCTAAACGCGATAGGTTGAGGGTTCGATCTCCACTCGAGAAAATGAAATATTTAATATATTCTATTTAACTATTTTATATTCTTATTTCTTAGCTCTGGTAACAAAGGCAAAGAGCGGCGTTGAGTGCCGCCACTCAACAGACAATATCTCAAATTCAGCGAAAGGTGGAGAACGGTGCGGAGTGTTTAAACACTAAGTTCCCAAGTTCCCTCTGCCTATCCTGCCATGTGTAAGTACATATAAATTATATGCTTTGTACATATACATATTCGGCATATAAAATTGCAATACAATTGTTAAGTAAGTTTAGTCTTGTTAAATTAAGCGAGTAAATGTATCAAGGCGAATGATAAATATAATAGTTAAACTTCTAGAACATTTCCGACACATTGCAGTATCGACCGGAAATACCTAGTGACAAATCACTATGTACTATATTTATTGTTCACGAAATTGTTTATGTGGTAGCTGATATAGTCGATCACAGACTAGTACGGACAAATTTGTATAGGAATCAGCTTCACACACAGTTTCACAAAATAATTTAAAAATGTAGCCGACATGAGATACTAAAAATGTTACATAATTTAAATATTTTAAAACCCATCAGCGGCTTACAATTAGCGAGCGCCAAACTAACGAGGCATGAGCGAAGCGGGGGTGGGCCACTAGTTGTTATATAACATAGATATTTAGCAACATAACCGTGAATTACATATGATATTTATGTATAGATAGATCTTCGTTGATAATAACATTCAATTTATCTTGTAGCTAACTGCATTCGTCCGATACGCTATTTACTCGCTTCTATTGAATCATAAAGACTTAAAAATAGAAAATTTTCATTGAATTTATTATAAAGGCAAGCCTTTATAGTATCACTAAGAGGATTAAATCTTTTTCTTAATTAAGACTAGGTATTGAGGCGGAGAATGAAGGCTTAATTTTAATTACTAGTCTGCACTTTTTATTGGGATTAATTAGCATCGTAAAAGTGTATTTTTTATTTAATATTTTCACTATAATATACATATTTTGAAGGTACTCTGAAATATTTGTATGGAAGTCGCAAGATACTAAGAGCTACGTCTGAAATTGAATCGCAATGAAGAATTCTTGCGTAAGAACGGGACAGTTCTCTTGTTATAGTAGGAGGTGATACTTTTGAATATTTTAAAGTAATCGTATATACTAATTGCATACTGCCCACATCATATTTTGATACTGAGTCTGAGTCAGTCCTAAAGTTATTAAGGTTTAGGTAATACGGGGAATTGAAAATAGTTAATTAATTAGCATCTAATCAATTTTCGAAGTAAATTAGTTTTTCAAATTTACTAGAACTTCTAACTAAGTGCTGTTGCTGAGAACGCCTGTATTTCCCATGAAAACAAAATTAATGTTTGTTTGAATTGAAATAACAATACCGTGCATCTGACATGTATGTAATTAATAGGGTACAATTTCAGACGCCATTTCACGTGAAAATCTTTAGAAACACAAAAATGTTTCCACTCATTTACTTTGATATAATCCTATGCAAAAACATAACAAGAAAGTGAGAATAATGTAGCCGGGGGACGGACAGAACGCATTAGTTGATTGCTTGAGCGACCTCGACTGCCAGGCGTGCATGTTGGTAGCCGTTTGACATTGAATGCATTTGGATATAACTTTATAGGTATATAAAGTCTTTTTAACACTTTAAAATATTCCGTAAGGATTAATTAATAGGATGACATAAAATAATTTTGTTACGGAAAAAACGAACGCTGCGTAATATAAAACTATTACAAAGTGTTTTTTTTTTAACTAAATTGTGTAATTTCTAAATTGATTTAGTATGATGCTTTTTTTTTATTTATTCAAACATTTACAAAGTATGATAGATAATGCGGCAGATATAAGTGTGTAAAGCAATGCATTAAACGCACACTGACTGAGCCATTTTAACTACATCTCAACATCACGTATATAATGGAACACATCCTCGTCGACAGTTAACAGTTCCATTCAAAATATGTATTTATATTAAAGCAACCACTACACTCCTTGATATCATGATTCATGAATATAACTAGAAATAATAATTATATTTTTAAATTAAAATATCTGCATAAAGAATGAAATAATGAATCATTTTAAAGTAAATATATATAAATTATTATCAGGACTGACCACTTTGTCCGAGTCAAAGAAAGGAATGCAAGTAGATCGTTCTATTTATGTCATATCTAAGCATACTGTAATCAAGTATCGGAGTTAAGTACTTCATAATTTTGTAATATTTCCATTTGATTTTTAACCCAGACATCAGTTAGTACACAGACAGTATGGTAGCCAATAAAACTATATTACACTATTTACCTACTTTTCCTATCTATGTGATTTTCCCCTCAAATTCGTGAAACCCAAATAATACGTCAAACGCCAAACTAATGACAGCAAGTGCATTAGTAATTCATACCTTTATCCGTGGCCAAATTAAAAATATATTATTTAACTAAAATTCCTTTTACAACACAATATTTTTATTTGTAAGCATTTCCGATTGAAATAAAATGTAATTTTATATTTTTTTAATATGAAGCCTGACCCGGCGCGGCGTAGTTGAACGGAAAAGAAGCGAGAAACATAAATTACACTTAGCGAGCAACTTTGTGTAAAGCTTCCTTGACACCTAGAATGGCACGAATAACTTCATGCTTTAAGTAAACATGAGTTTTCATTCTTTTTTTATGATATTTATACGCTTTGTGATAATATTTTAATGTTATTTGAAAAATGTAGAGGGTAAATATTTTATTTTCAATCAGGCCGCCAATATTTTACATGAACATAATTTTGTATAATGTAAAAAAACTACTAGACCATTTTTTTAAAATATTATATAGGCTGCAACTCTAACGACGTAACAATGGAGATCTATGAGTAGCGGACTTGAGTCTTTTCATTTCACTTGTACTATGTATGTTGATTTTTGGAAACAAAATTGGATTCTCGAAGATATTTAAAAATTTCTGTCCAACTGTTAGGTCCGTTCCGTATTGTATAATAAATAGTTTAAACGGTCTGCAAATCTCGGAAACAACATCGAAACAAAATAGGTTGGCTTTTGAGAAACTTAAACATAAACTCAAACTTTCCGAGATGATTTTTTCCAAAAGTAATTTCATAGATTACTTGTATAGAATATTATTATTACTGATATTCAACTAATTAAATGCATTTTTTACCAATTAAACGAAAAAATTTGGAGGGGGAGGGGGGGAGTAGTATTTTTATAGTTCATTTTTATTACTAATTTATTTTTCTATCGCTGCTTAACATTTCGCGTTGTTATTCGCTGCGTGTGTAAAAACAACCTTGTATTTTATATAAATATGCTTTCTAATCTTACACATTAGAAAGCATATTTATATAAAATAGAAGGGTATATTTTTGAAAAATCTATAAAATAAATTCTATAACTTCATTCCAAGACAAATAAAATATTCGACAATATAGTACAATTTATCGGAAACACTATTATAAAATGGGAAGTCCCCCCACAAATTGTTATGAATTAAACTAAAATTAATATTTGAAGTGATAATAATTTAAAAGTAATAATTTTAATTACAAATTAAACTGGAACATCCGTTATAAATTTTCATATAAAATGCAGTTTTACGCTTATCTTTTTGCAACACTGTTGTCGCGCAATTAGCACACGCCTGTACCAAATCTATGATTTTATATTATTCTCAAAGGACCATTTGTATTCGTAATTGTTTTATCGGTCTGGTTACACAAAGTGCGGCGTAAGCTTCCGTCAACAATCCCGGAATGTTTACAAAGCGGTGGAAAACATTAAATGAATTGATTTATCTCCAGTATACTCTAACGGAATTAAAGAACATTTTTATAAGGATTTTTTAACACTACAAGAACATTTATATTGTCTATAAGATATTTTATAAATTTATACTTAAACAGCAATTATATACAAAATAGTAATCTGTTGTTGGTTAAGTAGTTTTACATAATAAAATCCTTTTTTGTTTAGCTCTTTTCTAGTTATACAAGCTCCTGCATGAGAAATTTCATCTTGACAGATCATAACATTTTTAAATCTCTAGTTATTTGTACTTTAAGTAATAAAATATCAAGCTGCAAAGAAGTTCAAACTAAATATTTAATGTTTTTCTTAAATGGAATCTTGTTAGATTTCCTATCTTTGTGATTTTCTACTATACTAAAGAAAAAAATAATTAGTAAAACAAAAGTGTTGTTTATTTCTAGAGGTTATTTTTTTAAAAAAAATGTGTTTTAAGGATATTTTACTGAGCTTACCAGAGTTAAATTTACATAACTCTGGTCCTCACGACAATCATTGAATAGTTTTATTAGTGAAAATTACAAGGCCAAAGGTATTAATAAACTTAGAGCATTGTCTAATTATTGAAATATTTTGTATTAGTTTAATATATAGGAGATAATTATTTTTTGAGAAAATTGAGAAATATTATGTATGCTATTAATATTTTTTTTACTTCAAATTATATCATTAGTCTATAATTTTCTACTCAGGTTTTCAGTAAGCTCACTTACTGTAACATTTTTGAGATATTAGATTTTGAGTGGCAGCATTAATGCCACACTATGTCGTCTTACCAAAGTAAGGATTTTTTTCTCCAAAGTATGTACATACTCACAAATGCATTTTACTAGCAAATTATCATTTCACCTTTTAATTTAAATGTGTTTTCTTATTATAAAAACTAAAATTTACCTTCACAAGATTAGCATTGATGTAGTCCCGTTCACATCGCTTTAGAATAACTCTGCTGTGATCATATGGATTGACATCCCTATAGCGGTTTAGAGGTTTGTTCTGAGGTTTCTTAGCTTCTAAGCAAGTGTATGGATAGGCTTGACATTCTCGTCCAATTTTCTATAAACATAATGATTATTTATTCACCTTGTAAGTATCGATTTTTTTAGTTTTATTCCGAAATTAATTATGTATTAGTTTTCATAATAGGTAATATATAGATTATAAAGCATATTTAAAAGATATTATTATAAGAATATTAATTCAATATAGAATAAATTTAAAAAAGAAATTGTTTTCCAAATACCCTTCTATTTTTTTTATTCATTACTTTTAAATGAAAGTAACAGGTACCTAGACGCTTAATAAACATTTCGTATATATTTTTTCCCATTACTACGACGTACGTAAACAAAATTCTTTTTCACATAATTACTGATGTAGTTTTTCTTGTTATGAATTTAGTTACTCTTGCGTGGCAAAATACAACGTAAACCAACGCGTCATACATACGCAAAACTTACCTGGTAGATGATCGGCCAAGCGTTTCTATTCGCAATGTCCATATATTCTGCTTCAATGTTATTTGAACTCATTTTGCTGTCGTTCAACTATATCATTTCAAACAACTCTTACGAACAAAGTATTTAACTACAGCCGTCAGCCGGATGCCGCAAAACTCGCGGGTTTCGTTTCAAATTATGATTAAACTAAGTGTGGATGCTTTAATTTTTAGATATTCTGATCCTGACTTACAGAAGTCAGATCTAATATGAATACGCGGAACATGAACTCTAAACCAAGCCAAAGCGAATACTTCGTCGTATTATGCAGCCTTCCGTCCGAACAGAGTGGATGCACCGCTTCTGTCTAATTGTCTTTTTTTATCGCCTTGCCATATTTAAGAACTGTGATTTTTGTGGTAGAATTTTGTATTGTAAATAATATAAAAATATATTATGATAATTAAATATTTTTTATAATAATTTAGAGCACATTGTTATAAAAAATATTTAATGAACACATATTGTTTTATATTGCAGTTATATTATAGTTCTTAGTATAATCAAGCAACAGCAGCATTAACCACATTAATTGTACAGTATAACTTTTTACTTTTTAAGAGAAAAAATATTGTTCAACGCAATTTTTTATTGTAAGTATTAAAAAACACATGCAAAATATATATTATAATATTTGTATAACCAGATGTAGGCCGTTTTCCGAATTGAGCTCACAGCACTTACGATGTGTCAACTGCTAATGTGGGTTTTGATTTAGTGAGCGCACCAACGTCTGTTGGCAGTATTAATTATTCGGCCAACTTGTGAGTATGCTTACAGATTCAACAAGTTAAACATAACCGAAGAGAGCATTTTTTGATAAACACATGAGCGCAGTATATGGTGTAGCTGATGAAGAGAGTAAAATGCTTGTATTTCAAGAATTTACCGTCAGTGACATTGAAGTGAAACGTCGAAATAACGTCAATGCTCACGACGCTAACGCTCCGATCCGTCAGTACTGTAAGCACTAGTCAAAACTCATGTGACGTCATAGTCTCAGAGCGCTGACAGCATAATTCGGAACATGGCTGTACATTCGATTGTATTTACTTTTCCAATAATTTTAAATAGTGTGCAATATTACGCTTACAATTTTTTTAAATCCTAATAATTTCTACCATTATTGTCAAATTCTCTTTAGTAGTCTGTTATAAAATTGACTTGTCTCTGGTTGCCAACTGGTAAAAAAGACAACTGCGAACTGACGTTCGCATAGTTCGTACCTGGGCTATAATGCTCACACACTATTACTTGCTGTAACTGAGGACGTGTACGGGTATTGTGTTGTGAATTGATTGAAGAGGTTGAAATTTATTCTTCCTTGTATTTGTGTGTTTATTTTAAATTAATCTTATTGCTCATAATGGCGTCGCCGCGTACTCGTCGCAAATTAAACTTCATACGTACTCAAGATGAAAATCACGTATGTATTTTTTTTATTTACTTCATGTAATATAATATGCTGTACTTATTCATATTATTTGTTTAATAGACATGTTTCGAGTGCGGTACCCTAAATCCGCAATGGGTATCGGTGACCTATGGTATTTGGATTTGCCTGGAATGTTCAGGCGTTCATCGCAGCCTTGGAGTCCACTTATCATTTGTTCGTTCCGTTACCATGGATAAATGGAAGGACATTGAATTAGAAAAAATGATGGTAATTATTTTTATCTTTATTTGTGTTAATATTACCAGTATTACCACTTACTTGATCCTGAATTTTGTATTTCATTAATAGGTAGGCGGAAATCTGAAGGCCCGTACATTTTTTGAAAGTCAACCTGACTATAGGCCTGATATGAAGATACAACAAAAATATAACACTAAAGCCGCTTCTATGTATCGCCAGAAGGTAGTATAAAATTTGCTTATATTTTTTTTAAATAAATTTGTGGATACTATCCTTTTATTGATGTTGTAAGTACTTTTTAGATCACAGCACTGGCAGAGGGTAATGATTGGAGTCCTTCAGATTACAAGCCAGAAGTCATAGAAAGACCTTCTGACTGGAGCCAGTCACAAACATTTTACTCTTCAGGGGATAACTTTTTCCCCACCAGTGGTTCTGACAATAATATCAGTTACCAGTAAGTATTCACTTATACTTATATAATGTTATAGTTTTATTAATTTCAACATGATATTTTTATAAATTGTTTTCTGTAATAAAAGCAGCGAGTATGGAAGTGGACGATACACAGGATTTGGAAATTCACCCAAGCAATCTCAGTCGACACCTATGTCACCAATTCACAGCGGCAATGAGATTGTTGACAACACACTTGCATCGCTGGCTACTGTAAGTTTTTGCAGGACATTTATTTCCCAATTAATGTTTCTATTTATGTTCCCTTGACAAAATTTTAGTTTCTTGCGATATTGTTAAACAAATACGTTTACAATTATGTTGTAATTGATGGTGCCCGAGGCGACTTGTTTGTATGTAATAATATTTATGTATAAATGTTTTATTTTTGGCTTGTTTTTATTTAGTTCTGCCACTTCCCCCCATGTCTAAAGCATGTTTTCTATTATTTATGTCAGGGCTGGTCTATGTTTGCTTCATCTGTATCAAAAGCCGCCCGCTCAGCCACTGAAAGTGCTGTGAAATATGGAGGAATTGCTACACAGAAAGTATCAGAGATGGCCTCCACTGTTACTGACAAGGTAAATCTATTTTACAGTATGGTGCTATATTACAATAAGTTATGAAACACCATAATAATTATATTAGGGCACACCTGTTATATCAATATTACTTGTAGAGATGCTGCCATAGAGTGTAAGGAAAAGTATATCAATTTTCAACCTTTATTATTGTTATATTTATTACACACTAATATGGAGAAGCTTTTTGGAGCTTCTTCAGATGTAAAACAAAATCTTTTGGATTTTTTTATTGTGTATTTATGTGTATTTTTGTCCTTGGGTAATAAGCATATACCTTTAATTCCTCCATCTCTTGAACACCAGCTTAATGTCTAGAGATATTTGCATGATTATTAAATGTTGATACAATTTATATACATATGTATGTATATATATTTAATACCAAGATTGTTCAGGCCATTGTGGTGCAGATACAGCATATGACTGTAATCATAAAGACTCTGGGGTTTGACTCCCACTCAGGAATTATGCTTCTTGCTTTGGTAACAGGAGCTCGGTGTAGAGTTCCGTCACTCAACATGTATGGTTGTTCAATCGAATGTTTGGTTGAGCTCGATGAATTGAGTGTTTAAACATTAAGTTCTCTACCCACCTAAATGCGAAATACAGCGTGAACTGTAAAAAAAATGTTTTTTTTTTCTACAATAGCGTAAAATTTGAAATGCAAATGATTGGTTTTCACCTCATACCCTTGTCAATAGTTGGAAATCGGGATCGATAGCTCGCGCACTCCTCTCCTGGTAGAATATCACTCGACGTTCGGAATATTTAATTAATCTTAATGCGAATTGTGCACTAGAGAGCGCAAATCATTTTGTTTTTTTTTTTGTTTTATATTGAAACTACTGACTGTTTGCTTATTGTTTACCTTGCGAATGATAGTTTTTGGTTTACTCTCACCTTAGTGAATGTATCTGTTTATATTTTAAAGAGAAATGGTACATCACTACTTATAAATCTGTATTTTAGTATTGTAAACAATTTTTTGTTTCTAATACTAAAATACTTGTTGAATTTTAAATTTTATTGGATGCGATATTAACATTTTTTTTCTTATGTTCTTTTGTAATTACATATTTTGATTTGACCTAATACGTCATTTACACGCTTGACAAGACGCATCAACCGTGTTGTGTGTACCAACACAGGCGTTTGAACGTGGTGTTTGCTTGACCTGTAATAGTTAAGTTTGCAGCGAGCGTTTGCGATGTGTTTACACATTGGCGCGTATTTAGTCGTTTTCATGAGTTCGTATCTAACGAATGACTTTGCTGCGCAATGTTATATTAATTTATACGCAAGTAAATAGGTCCTTTACCTGCTGGTTTATTTTTATATAAACAAAAGAATAAAAAAAACATATATTTATACGAATAGTAAAAGCCTTAGCTTGAGTAAAAATAAAAACCTATATATTAATTTACTTCGATATGAAATTAAATTCATTTCATATATTTATCACGAAAATATTTTCATCTAATAGTATCAATATCAAGTTTAACGCAAGAGCTGAAATAACTTCCACACCCATGTCTGTCATGCTTGCTTCTAGAAACATTCTAATGCACTCACAATTAATTAATTGTATTGAAGCGTTTGTAAAGGAAGCTTCAATAATCGGTGTATAAAATATGCTGGACTTTCTGTACTTGACCACCGTCTGTGTCTTCCTCACTGCTCTCTGCTCATTCCTCATAGTAAAAATGGCGCATAGATAAAATAACTGATATAATAGTTATTAAAAAAAATAAAACATAGCTCGGAACAATAATGCTAAATGCTAGTGCGATCGGAATAAAGAATAAAAACTAATTTCTGAGACTTGACACCTACATTTAATAAAAATCGTGCACTTCATACAAATCCCAGTCTTCCTATATGATAATACACATAAACTATATTGTGTTAGTCAGTAGTTTTTAAAACAAATCGATAAAATGCATTTTCTTTTCACTCTCAAAATCAGTACCTCGTACTTAAAATATTATATTTTTATTGATGTGTATCATTCATACATTGTAGAGATAGCAGTAGGCAGGGACAACTTAGTCAAGACACTTGTCCTCTTCTTTTTGCCCAAATTCGAGGCATGGGCGGCGTTGAGTTCCGTCACAAAATGTATTTTGTGGCAGAAACTCAACGCCGCTCATGCCTAGATAACTTCCGGATCAGGGTATTTCAAATATCTTGAATAGATGACTTTATTTAACCAATTACTCATTATAATAATTATTTTTTTTATAAAATCTATACTTATTTTGAAAAGTAATTTCAGCCCATTCTATAAAACTATTATTTATAGCAACTACCAAAAACCTTTAATATTATATACAACATTGTATAAAATAATATATATTTTTTATTTGTAAACCGTTTTAATTAAAGAATCGCTAAACGTTTATAAAAGCTTGCGAAAATACAACAGTCAAAACTGCAAATACATCAGTTAAGCCGTTGCTAAGATTAGCGTAAACAAACGCACGGACAAACGGACAAGAATTGTAAAAGATATTAATTTTGGTTCTGTTACAAAACACAACAAAAATACAAATATTAAATTGCACCAATAACATATTTATTACATCTATATCGTATACATCTTCCATGTACGCCTGTACATCCATCATTAAAGCTTTTCTTATAAGTATAGATAAGTGCGCGAATCACAAAAGTTGCGTCTACAGTCAAACACTGTTTCCCTTTTGACACGATTGTCTCGAAGAATATATTTTTAATCAATTCAATTATATTTATTAAAGCAGGTGAAAATTATAAAATATAAATTAGTGTAATATGCTTTCCTCCACTCTCACTAAGCGCCTTATGATACAATAAGAGACCTTGCAAAGGCGGGAATACCTTGTTACTTGAGCTTTCAAGCACTCTTAGGATGTTCTCTACAAAATGTCGGTTATTAGCGTTAAAGCTTTGTATTATGCGAAGGAAATATTGAGAAGAAAATTGCACTTTAAGCTATTTTTTTTATATAGTGTTTTATATTTTAATATTCCTTTTAATTTCTAAAATATGTAAACTTTACTCGATAGAAACATTAATATTACTTGCTCAAAATTACTCAATATACACGTTTGTACGCGATTTTTGTTGTTGTTTTTTTTTCTAATTAATGCTCTACTTAAGTCATAATTGTGTCAAGTGGTTTAAGAAAGTGTAATTTACTATAATTTCTTATCTTCTCTCATCTGTCTTCTCATCTGAATGTATGGAAGCTAATGAAAAAAAATAAATCTTTCGGTAATTATTCATATTTCATTGAAATTTTACGTAATTTGCTAATATAGAACATTAAGTTATGAAAAGTTGATTTTTAATAGTTTTTAAAGTATAAAAATTGGAATAAATTAATCCATAATTGGATATGATATTAAGTGCAAACTTTAAAAGCACTCATACACTCATAACTAACAAGTTTAGGCGCCTTAGTAAAGTAAGTTATGCGCTCACATTCAGGTATTAAAGTTTTAATAATATATTTAATGTTCTACATTAAAAAGCCTAGCTTTCGTTATCTACAATTTTTTAAACTTTCTTTCAAAAAAGCTTCCAGTACAGGTAACATTGTACAGTTTCGTTACATGTCCACATTAATAAAATATTAGTATCTGAGTGACATTTTTATTGTGTCCCTAGTGGGTGATACACGCTTTCTAAAGTCCACTTTTATCTACAACTATGAAGTGAAAATTTAAATAATTTAACTGAACTTTAACTGAAAATGCATTTACAAAGAATGTAGTTTGATCAACATTGTAAGGTAGTGTAGTAGTGAAATGTAAACTACACGCGTCACCGCTGCGGAGTTGACAGAATGAACTTTACAAAAGACCACTGTGCTCAAACGGAAACAATGGACGTTGCGTGACGAAACTTTTAGTATTTTGTCTGAAACCACTTTCCCTGCAAACAGTAAATTTTATACTTATAATAAATCTGTAACCCGCCAATGTCTGCACATGGAAGATATATTAAAGAAAATATTATAAGGGACCTTCATTATTCAAGGGCCCAAAATAGTGATTTTAGTTTCTGTTTGTCTGTACGTTTGTATGCGTTAAATCAGAAATGGCTACCGGTAGCCTCCACTTAACATTAAGTGTTTGTTTTATTTAAATTGTTTCATAAATAAAAAAGTTACGCCAATTTAAAATCGAAAAGTCGACCAAACTAGTACAACATTTTTATACATTTAGCTGAAGTTTAAGTTTTTTATGTATAGATATTCTCTAAAAGTGATTATGTCATTAGAACAAGAATATACTTGGAATAATTAAATTAAATAGTGTAATACAAGCGGGCGAAACCGCGAGCAGGTCGCTAGTATTAAATATACTATACATTTAATGTTTTACTCAGAAGATGTATACTATCTATATATTCAAAATAAAATAAAGGAGATTCGAAGTCGATGTCATTGATTGTAGTCAACTTATATATGAATGAATTAATACACATGATGACCTCGTTTTTTGTTAAGAAATTCGTTTTCGCGGCGTCATTTTTCTATAAAATTCGACGTCTCGTTATGGCTATTCATCTTTTACATCATTAGAGAAAAAATATATATAAACCGAGTATTAAGAACTATATTTTCTATCCAGATTGGTGAAATAATAGAAAATTGAATCCCTGCAAATTTTTCTTTGAAGTTGTAAATTTGTAACCTAGTTTTATTATTAGTTCATTTGTTTCTTTTATCCTATTAATAGTTAGATCTGTTATATTAAATAATTATTAAATTAACAATGAATACTTCAAACTAAATAAAAACCAGAATTTGTAAAAAAATGTTTAGGCGCAGCGGCACAAATGTGTGACTGTATACGACAGGTTGTGGGTTCGATCCCCACTCGATGAAATGAAATATTTAATATTTTCAAATTAAATATTTTATATTCTCATTTCTTCGCTCTGGTAAAAAAGCAAAACGCGGCGTTGAGTTCCGCCACTCAACACGCAATACTTCAAATTCGGCGAAAAGTGGGGAACGGAGTGTCTTAACACTAGTTTCCCAAGTTCCCTATGACTACCCTGCCATACAGCGTGAAGCTGAGTGAGTTTAGTAATTATGACATTATTTTTTTTTATCTTTAGCCCTTTTCCGCGTAACAAGGTAGGCATAGTGAAACTACTTACTTTAATTTAGGTGTAGTGTACATTCCATTCTGTAAATTTCTTCACCTTATTTTCGAGATGAAAAAAATTAAAATATAATCGTTTTCCCGAGTGGAGTTCGAACCAACAATCATCGTTTTTGATATTTCAGCGCTGAGCCAAGAGGAATTCAATATTGTATAATAAACTTCATACGTGAAACTAATACTAATATAGCTTTTCTCTCTATAAATTTCATTGAATGACCTTACACATTGTATGTAAAATGTATTGATTTTACCTGACATGCGCTTATCACAGATTTCTACTGAATACTAGAGTGCATATCTGTCGATGGATATTTGAATAAATATGAATATAATAGTTACCAAACAATTTCAATAAATGTTTATTTCTAATTTGTTTTGTTTGAAGTACGAAGAACTATGAAGTATTGAGGACAATTATGACAAGGCGAAAGATGTATGTTTGTTGTTAATTACGTAGGGTAGTGAATTCGCTCCTGTGCGAAGTTATATCTATTGAGTATATATTTAAATTTCTATTTATCTTTGTTTTTGTTTTGTATATTAGACATCCTAAAAGGTACATCTTTTGGGACACCTTATATTTAAGGGACGCCTGTCTAATCTTGAGAGTGGGGATGGAGGTGATAACTAAATATTTATATTAAATATCCGTAAAAATATACATAGAAAATAAACTATAGTTTAAAAATTTAAATTAATTCAAATCTCAAAAGTATTTCCACACCGGCCAATATAAACATTTGCCTTTTACTAAAATTAGCTTCAATTTCATTGTAGGATTAAAACTCATTTCATTAGTTCAGCTAACGTGCACTTTTGATTTACACTTTAAACAAACTAACTAAGCGTAGCTCAGACTATTTATATAGCGTATGGTTTCTCACTCTACCACTTATAAAGTATTAGCTTTACACAGAAACTTTATTCGCTATTTACGATGTTGGAAATGTGATTACTAAACATTTTAGCGCGATTTGTTACAATAAAACCAACTTTGATATGAAGTCAATAAATAAGAAATATATAGTATACAATTTAATCAACTTATCGATATTATTTTCAATAATATTTGATAATCGTAAAAAGAAAAGTATATTTATTTAATGTTCAAGAAAATAGAATGGTAAATACGCTTACTTGCAATGTTACTTTCTATACTATGTTTAATGCGAAATAATGTCTCTACGTTTTAAAATTCAAACTCATAAAATTTAGGCATCCATCCATTTATCAATATATGTAAGAAAATCTTGTAATGCAAATTTGGCCCAATTTTGGACGTCTGTAATTTTGCACACGTGTTAGGGTCCGATGACAATATGTGCACATACGTGTACGTTCACAGGATGAATATCCTTGAAAGAATACCTGGACGATGAGCTTTTTTAGTGTGGTTCATATTTTTTTTAAGGACTATTGAGTGCTAACTTAAAACATCTTTTCCACATGATGATGTGATGCCTTCAGAAAGTTTTTAGATAAAATTAAGACACACCCTTTAACTTTAAAAACCTCAACTTATGAGAATAACTCAACCATAGTAGTCTAGTAAACCCGTCACTGTTTAGTGCGAAGCGCTAAAAATGATTTGACGGGAAATGAACAACCTGTACTTGATGACGGCCGTTTCAATTAAGATCGAAAATTATTTGTTCATGTAACACGAAAATGGAAATTCATTTCTCATCTCTATTGGACGGTGTTATGCAAAATAATTTCTGTAGTCAATTTCGGGTAAAACTATAAGGTGGTTGTGATAGTTTTAGCATATAATTAAAAGATGGGCTAGTTCTTAAAATGTTTAAAGTTTCCTCTGATCGGCCAGATTTTCTTAATCGCTTATTAAATAATGTATTGAATATATTTAAATATGATAAGAGTGAACTATATATGAATTTTAAAGGTAAAATACAAATGTTTTTCATTTCATGACTCTCTTGTAGTTAGAAGGTAAAGTGAAAAGATTTCTTTTTGTGTTGGAGATTATTTTCTTCCTACACCTTCTAAAGAACATAAACACTATAGTAACACCACATATCATTATACACTCAGAAATTTACTTTGTGAATGCGAAAAAGAAATATACGTTTAGAATCTAAAATCGTGACATTTCACATTTGGCATAGCCTCGTCCAATTATAAACAATACTGCACCATGCCCATCGAGTTATCCTCTAGGATTACACATTGTTCTCGCGGTTGGAATTTCTGCTATAACGTCACGTTTTGTGCAAGTTATAATACCGGTTAAATATTTACTGGAAACACGGCCAAATACCGTCCGCCTTTATCATTTTCCATTCTATTTTGGGCTATGAATTTGCGAAAACTTAATTATAGGCAAATTGTTTTCGGGAACAATGTAAGATGTGGTTTTAATGTTATGTCAGACATGATCAAATTTGGTAAAACACTTAGTAACATTTAAAAATGGTACTAGATTTTACCTGGTTCTGCCTGCGTCGAATGGAAATAATTAAGAGTTGCAGACCGCAGACTCGTAAAATTGACGTGCAGTTATATATCACTCATATTTTAAAACTTATATTCATTTTGATATGCAAGAAAAGGTAATTTTGATCTATATAAAACGTATCGAACTCGTACAATTGAATAAGCAATAGTGCTGTATTGTTTAAAATGGTTTCGAAATTACATTTTATTCTTAGGAGATCTCGGTTTTCAGGATTTATGCAGCGTACTAAAATTGAATTTTCTTTTTCACTTCTATAGTCCATGTCGCGATGAAATATTAACAGCCTTCTTCAATAAATGAGCTGTCAAAAGTAAAAAGATTTTTTTAAATTCCAACCAGTAGTTTTTGACAAACAAAAAAAAAATTATTCATTACTATAGATTTGGTTTTTATTGACCAATAATCCATCTCAACTAAATAATTTTTTGGCAGGTATTTGTATTGTTATCACCATTAAGTCAATGTGACAAAACCATTATGAAATGTATATATAAAAAAGTTTCTATTTGACTCAAGGTGAATATAGAAGCGCTATTAAATTATTCTATTATGAAAGTTTGGCTGTATGTTTATGCTGGACTACTAATACGCTAGTATTATAGTTATTCAGAAAGTTGAAATAAATAAATAATGAAGTGAGAACATTGACCAATATTTTTTGCTACTTTATTTAGCTTTGAACACTTAAGTTTTTCATTCGATACTTATTTTTTATAATAACCTATCTACGTCTAAACAGGTATTTATTAATTAAAATATTTTTATAATGAGTTATAAGTTTAACTTATTTCAAATACTGCTAAGAAATGGCACTCACTTCTTTTCACTGCAAAAATTAAATTTATTAACAAATTAAAGCTAAAATGTAGGCAACGTGACATTCCTTAAGGTGAACTTGGTTTTTAGGTGAACAACCGCGGCGGGTGGAGCTCTCTGGGCGGCACTAGTGAACTGCGCCGCGCAAGCAACTCGAGCACCCTCTTCCAGTCACCCAGCTATGGGGCCATGAAGAATTCTACATCTGAGCCGTACTCGAAATGGTTAGTAGGATTTGTTTATTACTTTTTATTTAGGGTAATTTTAGTAGGATTTGTTTAGTTGGTTTTTGTTTAGCGTAATATATGATGTTTTCGTTTTTAATTTCAATGATGATTGTGAGCTTAAATTTTATAAAATATTTTGTATAAACATTTTAAGCAATATAAAGTCGGTTTTCTTTTTAAAGACGTATAACAAATTGTAGTAAATTTCTACATATAAAAGAATAGCTTTTGCTTGCGGCTCCGTCCGCTTGATCGAATAGAAATACCTAATTATGTATAGCCTTTCGGTAAACTGACACAATTATTTTATCAATACAAACCAGTAGGTTCTCATATTAAAGCGCTTTTTGTATAAAAAATAATATAGAGAGTTATAGGTACACGCTATGCGCTGAGGCCAAGGAATCGTACAGTGTACACTCGACGCGACGATTACTTTCCTCTTATATTTTATAAGTGTGATATCTTTAAAATATCATTTTTATTACATGACGTAAAAGACTGTTCCAATCTATATAAAACATACATCATATCACTTAATTGGATTAATTGGATAAGAAGAAAAAGCTCTTAAAATTATATCGAAACCTGAATTATTAGGAACACCTACAGTAACTATTTACTGTGGGTGTTCCTTACGAGATAGATATAAACTTCTTTTTTTTAAAAAATTAATGTGAATAATTCTGTCATACATTATTTTTATGTAGCTTTAACGGTTTACTTAATGCACGGCATAAAAATTGTCGAATTCGTTGGTTTTTTCAACATTTTTTAATTTTCTTATCGTAATATTATATAGCCTATAGCTTTCCTCGATAATTTTCCAAATCGAACTAGCTGTTACTGAGATTAACGTGTTCAACCAAACAAACATTTTTTTTTTTATAAATATAAATAATATATTGAAACTAACCGAAAGTGAATTTTATAAAATGAAAGAATGCAATACAAAAAATAAAAAATATTATATTCTAATGATTACTTGAAGTAAACTAAAAAAATGCAATGCAATGGGAATTGTTTCAAAGAATTATTAGTTATAAATAGTGTTTAATTTGTTTATTAACAAATTAAATTTCATATTTTATTTTTGATTATTACTTATTTTATATTAAGCATTATTATCTTACGGTGGTGTGGCAATGTGTTTGATGATAACGTAACTTGCATTATGAACCAACCTGACCTAGATTTGTCTATTTAGTACGATTAAAAAATACATTTACATACAGTAAAATGCGAACAATAAAAAGAAGCTTAGTGTATATCTTTTATTAAAAAAATATCTGTATCATCCTAGTAAGGATGTAGAGTAATGAGTGTTTATATCATCCTAGAACACGTGTGCGAATCATTAAAGCAAGTCGTACAAGAAGTGGGTCGGACTGTAGTGTTGCAAGCTTTTCTTACATTGATAGCTAGACAGATGATAGAGGTAAACGACAAATTATTTCAAATAGGAAATTTGAATATATGTAGAGTAAGTCTACAAGTGTGTGACTGTAAATGCTACAGGTTGTGGGTTCGATCCCCATTTGAGGAAACGTAAGATTTAATATTTCCATTTCTGTGCGGGATACAGCGTGAAGCTGGAAAAAAGTCCAGATGTGAACTGTTGCGCATGGGCGCAAGCATCCAACTATAAATGTCAGGTTGTGACTACGATTTCTACTTCAGGAAATGAAATATTTAATATCAAGGCAAATCGCACTGGTGACTTCCGCAACTCTACAGGCAATCATCCAGCATTCTATGGGAGCGAATTAGAATTGAAAAATGTTAAAAAAATAGTAGTATGTAAATTTATAAAAAAAAATATTACAATGTTTCGTAACAAACAATACTGTCTAGTACAATTGGGAAGCTCTTGTGTTATTTACAATACAGTTTCTTTGGAGTTGTACTTTATTTACCATTTATATAACAATGCCGAGAAATCTTGACGCAAGTACAAAATTACTTTGAACCGATCAACCAATTTAGATCTGTGGCGACACCTATTGCATCCATCACGGCATCAGTTCAGCGACGATTGTGCACTGAACAGTGCTTCAATTAGGTAATAGATCTATCAAACTGAACGGTTTCTAGGAGCTGCCATTATAAATTGCCTTCGTGTCCGTTTCAATGCATTTGCAATTGTATCTGCGATTCCTTTTAAATTACACTTAATCGTATTCGTTATACTGATATGGTAGACGTTAGTGAATGTTAAAAGTTACATATTATGGTTATGGTCAAATATATATTTTTTAATATTTTTTTAATGAGGCGGACAGTTTTCTAAAAAAAACGTAATATTCTTTATTCGAAATATATAAATATACACAAGTTTTTATCAAATGTGTCTTTCCAAGATATCATCATCATCTAGCTTTGATAGATTTCACAATGAAGTGTAAATAAATATACGAGTTTTATTTTATTGTTAAAGAGTATCTAAAGGTTACTCGAACTACAAATGTCAATTTTACGAGAGCCTTATTTTAATTGCTTTTGACAACATTGTCTAATTTCCAATTCATATTAACGAGGTCGAAAAAATAGTATCCATTGACCTCAAAACTTTCTTAATTCTTAAACAATGTCAAGAATTTGAAATAATAATCAAGTTTTATCTTTGTTATTATTTGGAAGGTTTTTAATATCTATACATATTATAGACTTAAATCGGAATTATTTTCTTTGAACATAACGTACTTAAAAGAAGTTTAACTTCTTACCCAGGAATTAACAAATATGTCTTATAAAAAATAAAAAAAATATAATCTGCAAATAGATTTTGAACGTTTGACAAGTTTAGAAATTATTTAATATAGGCACTGCAATGTCATTAACCAACGTCGAGCCAAGGTTAATTACTTTCTCGATTGTAACAGAAACCACTATCTCGATAACTTCATTTATTTTAGGAAACAATCTATGCATATTGATTATTTGGTTCAATCTCACTTAGTAGATTAAGTGAGCGTTTGTCTAGTAATAATTATTATTGAATTGATTTGACGCCTACGTGCCTTGGCTGAGACGTGCTACACACACACACACACACACACACACATATATTTATATATATATATATATATATATATATATATATATATATATATATATATATATATATATATATATATATATATATATATATATATATATATATATATATATATATATATAT
>DWMZ01000106.1:0-37274 GCA_018249855.1 Eueides tales michaeli
ATATATATATATATATATATATATATATATATATATATATATATATATATATATATATATATATATATATATATATATATATATATATATATATATATATATATATATATATATATATATACTACGGCAATTACTAATATAAAAATAATGTTAGACATAAACACGTTTATCTTGTTAGACAACTCGTATTATATAAGTTTATATCAATGAACGTTTGACTAGTCACTACTTTTTCTAAACAAGGTTTCGTTAAGTATTTCAGAACTAGTGGTGTTACAAATTTAATTTATCGTTAATTATTTTTTATCACATTTTCTTTGATTTCGTTCGCAAAATTTGCTATATATATAGTATGGTTATAGAACCATGCTGCTTGCTTATAACCTTCCATAACCTGTTACCATATGCACATGAATTGCTTGTCCTTCACGTATTCGACCTTGCATACTTTGTCCTTCATGTATTTTAGAAAGTTTTATTGACTTCGGAGAAGGATTCACTTGTTACTTTTCATCTACTTTTTTTAGCTTTACGCTGTATCCCTTGCGGGGTAGCCCGGCAAAACGGAGTGCCAAATACTACAATCTCAGTATACCTCTTTCATATATGTTCTCATCCTTAGTAAAATAACTCTTGTATCGTAGACACTGTGTTTTCAAAGGTTAACCGAGGTCTTATTTCTCCTACTGCTCACTTTTCCTTCATCCTTTTGATGTCATTCCTACATCACTCCTTTTGATGTCATTCCTACATCACTCATTAGTTCGACGTGCCCAAACCACCTGAACATGTCCTTCTTCATTCTCACCGTGACATCCACGCTTGTACTTGCCATTGTATCTCTATCAATGAGTTTGTGATCAGCTAAACTGACTCCAGATATGCTACGAAAAGATCTCCCCACCATTCATCTTTCTTCATTCTTTTTATGCGATACCCACGCTGCCGTATGAAACATCCAACACTACATTGTGTAAACATGCAGCTTCATCAATTCAAGGCACCATTAACTCTGTTACCAGCAGCAATATGCCTTTCCACGTACAATTTTTAATAACTTATCATTTACGCTGATCTTACATTCAATTCTTTCTTGGTTTCATTCTAATACCAGTACCTTCCTTTTATTCGCATTAGACTATTATTTTCACACCCTTCTTTTAGAATGGCAATCAATGCCTACAGCTCCCTGCATTATCTGCGTACAGCAGGCAATTTACATTCAGGTCACCTACTTTTAGAAGGAGTAAAACAAAGTAACATCGGAATTGTCACTTTGTTTCACTCCTTAGATATTGATCTGGACCAGACGTCCAGATACAAATTGAATAACCAAGCTGACATGGCCCAACCTTGCCTCTATAAAGATATTTTACTGGCCGCAGCAAGGGTCCGTTCACATTGTTCCAGGGCAGTATCGTCTTTTCCAAGTTCACCAAAGCACAGCAAAAAAATTTAGTTTGCGGCCAAGAATTTTTTAATAATTATGCGGAGTGAAAAATGCTGATCTGATGAAATACAGTCTAAAGCCTTAGAAGGTTCTTCAGGTCTTTCATTCAGTGCAAACGAGTTATAATTCATGCAAATGTCAATAAAAGCATACGGATCATTTGTGATTTTTAGGTAATATTTAATATGTATTGTCGTTAAACAAAAAGTAAGAGAACAGTTTGTGTTCGAGCAGTTAATGGCTCAAGTTAACTTGCATAAAAGCAAGCAAATTAAAGGGCAGTTGTTAAATCGTTGACCTCATGCCTGCCTGCTTTCTGTACATGTACTTGCAGATGAGAGGGAGATACGCTCCAATCCGAGAAGAATAGAAATTCTTTTAAATTCCAAGACACAGGTTCTTTTAAGTTGTTGCTCTAAAATACCAACATAATATATTTTGAGTTAGGTCTCAATACATACCGCTGTTCGAAAATTTCCTTGGCCACAAAAAACATATAAAAATATAACATATAACAATTAAAAATAAAAATGTATAAGACCAAGAAACCTTTTTAAAATGCTAAAATTTAATGTAGATCCCCCCACAAAAAAACTAGATTATTTCATCCGGCTTTTTCGTGTTATTAGAGTTAAGATATATTTTTTAATACAAATTAATTAATACTACTTTAAACAACACTACAGATATGCACAATCTGTGTAGATACGTACTCTGTGCGTGAGATAGAAGTTACCCTGGTTTTTTTTAATAAAATTAAATGCAAGATGTTTGAATTACACAATAAAATTATATATATATATATATATATATATATATATATATATATATATATATATATATATATATATATATATATATATATATATATATATATATATATATATATAGCTAGTTTTTGAAGAATAATACTTTTGGGTAATGGGCAAATGCGCAAGAAAAATTTCCCGCCCAAATTTGCCTTAGAGCTATCTTAGAGGTACGGGATATTGAGAATCAGTATAATATCATACTGAGGTACTAAACCTTTAAAATGTATCTTCAGATGTGTAAATAATCTCCTAAAATCTCGTATTTAGGCGACAGAACATAAGTCGTCCTAATCTTTATTCTCTACATAAACAAATAATTCATAAATATATATTTTCATTGAAATATAAGGTCTACAAGCCAGTGCATGTATATATTAAAAAATAAAATGACAAATTGAGCTTTTACAAGATCATAAACATTAGGCTAGCCCATACAGTAAAATAACTCATACTGCCCCCAAAGGTCACATTAAAAAATAACCCAAGAGAGATGTTGAATGAAAACAAAAATTTATATAATAAATAATTTCAACGGCACACCCCCTACGAGGGTACAATTCGAGCAACAAAAGGTCATAATGACAAATATTACGAACGCCCCGAAAGCTAATGGATTTAGCAATTGCTATATGCGTTTACCACAGTGTAGTCAATATAGACAAGAGATTTCTAAGTGAAATATTAAGAAAAATGTCTGTTTACAAAACTACAACTATTATAAATTATATTTACGATAGTGTTTATCTTAATATTAGTACTTGCAATCTTTCAGCCCTTGTTGAAACTTGTGTCTACGGTATATATTTTCTATATGTGAGATTTTTTCATATAAGAGGAATAATACAAGGGATTAATGAACATAATTTCACTAGGATTAATGTTTTACTATAAACGGACTATTGAAAGTTCACAATGTTTATTTGGCTGAGAAAACAGAAAAAAACTATCTACTTCAAAACATTTAATTATCTATACATATCTAAAGTGCATAAAACATATATGATGATGCATGCATAATGTACCTAAATCTATTATTGGATGCATTTATCAATGTAATAGAACCCAGTACCTAATGATGCTTAAAATTTTAACCTGTTTAGATTGTGAACGCTAGTTTAAAAAAGTTGTATGCGTCTTAAATGTAGTACATTTCAATCGCTTCTTTTATTATACAAATAAAGTTAAACATTTCTGATTAAGATAAAAATAAAGGAAAATTTATGTCTTGAGAAATTTCAAATGGATCTGTTTCTTAGAATATATAAGCTAAATTTGAAAAAATCAGTATACTTATGTATACTGATTTTTTCAAGTTTAGCTTACCTCGCAGAGAAAGTCGCAGCACAGCTAGTCTAAAAACTTAAAACATACACTACATTTCTTCGTAATTACATTCTACGTACAGACTTAATTTTAAACAGTTTTAATGGCGATGGAAAAAGTATTAGCATGTTATGTCGATCTACAAATAAAATGTTATATATCACGTACGTATTTGCTATAATTAGTCGTGATTGTCACTGGAGTACAATTAGCATTGCATTACTCTTGACAAGACCCGTAAATAAATCAACGCAACAATTAGTGCACTTACAAGCTCGAGATTGACACCAGTTGGCATATATAAATACACCCAAACGAGGAAGTTCATAATTTATTATTTGAACAATTTCTCACTAATATGCCACATTGCCACCCGGTCGAGATAAACGCATAAATCAAAACTGAAATAGACTGTCGACGCTCGCATCCGCTCTTCAATTTCACTCTCAAAAAATTAATCTACAAACATTTTATAAGTGCTGTCCTTTTTCACTGCTATAAAGAGATAATTCTAAACGATATACGTTTATTTTTTTTTCCGCTTCCTCTGAAATTTTCTTAATGTGGATCTTAATACAAACTATTTTTGTCTCATGTCATGTCACCAAATCTTGTATTAAACATTTTTATATTAAATTTAAGTACTGTTTATGCCAAACGTATATCAAGATAAGTAAATTAAAAGACATCACATTTAAAGACGTAATACGTCCTATGTTAAATTTGTACAACCTGCGCAAGTATTAAAGATGAAGTAATAACTAATTAATAAGTGGGAACCGTTCGTTAATTCGATATTGAATGTGTTCATAATACCATAATGCACAAGGGTTTTAGAAATATAAATATTGTAACACAGATAATTATACCAATCAAATGAAACCATGGACTCCCAGTTAAATACTGCAGTAGATACAGTTTTCCCGAACAAACTGTACCTACTGCGCCTGTTTTGCTATTATTCATGATGCATAACCTATTCAACGGCGCCTCGTGACTTGTGAACTGTAACGTTATTGTCGTGTGCCTCACGCACGTTTTGATTGCTGTTAAAAAGGTTCAACCAACTGCGGTTTGTATATGTTGATAGTTTAAGTGTTTTACCTAATTTTAGGTTATTGTTTTATATAATCATGACACCAAGATGTAACTTTGTTTTTAGATAGAGAGACTAAATTATCTTTAAATGTTTAATAAATACCTCATTTTGCGTAGACATGATATGCGAAGTCTGCTAATAAAATGAAAACATTAATATCCCAGATAAGTTCGTCAGTATCTAATCGGTAGGTTTAACGATTGTGTTAAAGTAGCTAACTTAATCGTATTGCTTTAAAGCTTCTGCTAAGTGAGTGTTAAACGCGAAATTCAATTTGTTTTTAGTGGCTACCTATCTAAATGCTACCTTTTTATTGCCTCAGTCAACACATCTCGACTTTAATTTTAAGTTGCTCATTATACCTTGTCGCATTACGAGTTGAGCTTCTCCTAAAATATTTCTGACCATTTGCTTAATACTACTGCATATTTTATGTATCAATGTGTTACCTGATAATTTCCTTAAATTAAATGAAAATAAAAAATGTCAAATAAATTCATTACTTATTATATAAAAATTTTTGCTATTTTAACAAAATTTATTTTATGTAATATAAGACAAATAAAATACATTACAATTTAAATAATAATAAAAAATAATGGTATTCTTAATATAACATGATAACTCATAGAACTCAAATGTATACAAAGTCGTATATTATAACCATAAGTGTTATTAGCTATAGGTGTTGTACCTATAGCTTTCTAACAAAAAAGGCACATAAAGTCTATTATTTAATTAATTAACACTCCATATCCATAAAGTTGGCGAAAACATTTCAAGTCGCCGTCATTTGAACAAACTCGTACTATTTTATATTCATGATGGAAGATAAGCACGGTCGGCTGGCAGGAAAATATGACCGATTTCATTGTTCTCCGCTGGCTGGCTCTGAGAATCACTTGCCACAATTAACGAGGCTTGTCGATGTAGAATTAGCCTCTATTGAATGATAATAGCACAATTGAATTCTAACAGATCGGGAAATATGTTTCGTCAGACACGCGTGATGATATGATCATTTTTTTTATATTTTTGTGCAACTCCAGTTTTGTATCAGAGTTTTTAATAAATTATTCAGATCTATTGCAGGCAAGCTTGCAAAACATCACCAAAACATATGGTATTTTTAAACATTAAAACGACCAATAAATTCTAGATATAAATTTTTAAGTAAACTATATGCATACGTTTGCATCAAATAAAAAGACTAAAATTAAACAACTAAAATTAAGCGTTTCTAAGATACAGTTATAAATGGCTCTCTTATCTTGTTTTCACACAGCGTCAACAGAGTGATAAGAGTTTTGATTAGGACCTCCATTAACGCTACGATATGGGGAGTTGAATAAGTAAATCGTTTAAAATTTCCCATTATTCGTATAAATCAAATTATTTAATAACAACAACAACAACATTTGTAAATATATTTTATTTATAGTTCACAGAATATGTCTGATATTTTGATTCTCTTGTTGCCAAATCATCGATCGATCGATCGATCTGCGCAATCAATGGCCGGTATAAATGTAGCGTACTAATAATTAACATCACATATGTTAAATATTATCAGTTATGGCATTTGTTATAGTATTTTTTTGTGTTAAACTAATATTTCTATGGAAAAAACGAAATGCTTACATAAAAAAAGAAATGCTTACATATATATTTATATGAAAAAGTAAATGCCAATTAACATATAGCATATAACAAGCAACGCTGGCTGGTATGATATGTATCGATCGTAGCGTGCCGTCGCCACCATAATGCCTACAAGCGGCGTCCTGCGGTGAGGCACGCACGACGGGACCCTAAGGCGACGCACTGGCGTCTTTCAATATTCAAGTTTCTTCCTATCGTAAATTTTAAGACACTCTGTCTCCCATTGTACTAACAATTCAGATCAAATTCTCACCTTATAAAGTTGTGATCATGCTTTAATAAATATTTATTCTAAGTAAGAATGAGTGTTATTTATAAAACATCTTACAATATATGTTGATTACATGGAATAGTCCTTAGAATACGCATAGAAATATATTTGTATAATTATAGCCCGTAATATAGCTATTTTATTGAATTGTATATACATACTCTCTTATTCTAGTCTCATTGTCAGTCGAAAGTATCTGTTAGTTAAAAGCAAATGCGATATAAATTTACGTGGATGTTACAAATCAACTTACTACTTATTGAAGCTATCTCAATTACCGTATGTTTCTAAAATTTTACTGTATATACTATTCGTATTCTAAAATAACTTTAAGTAGTTACTGGGATAATTAATTATTCGTAAAAAGATAATACTAGGCTTGTATCTACAAAACTATCGGTTATTTATTTACGACTTTAAGCAAATCATTTGAGACAATCAGAAAATCTTATTACTCCAATCGTTAATTGTCGTAATCGCAGTGTCCAAAAAACCGGCAACATACAAACTTAATCTTCTTATTAAATCAAACACATCACATTAAGGATGTTATCTTGTCAATATTGAAGTCCCTAACAGTGAGGGCAATAGTGTAGACATAAATATGTAACGACAGGTGGTAAAGTGGCCATGCTGAGCAACGCACGCCCGGGCCCCTATCACCAAAGCCACTTAAGTCGTTCAACTCTTATTCAAAATTTAACTTTAACCCATGTTAAATAGGATCTCGATTAGTTATTTACAAAATAGGAACCTTAATACCCTTCGTTAACTCCGTCAATCGCAACGCAAGCCTGAAGACGGGAGGATTCGAATTTATTGACCATTAATTCAAAATATTATTTTCACAATATAAGTACTCATTTATTAATTTTGAAATATTAGGTTCCGATTAATTTATATGTGTCTTTAAGATATTTATTATGTATGTAAATATTGTTTTTATTTATAATACTCATCTTTTGTTTTCAGTGCAGTACGTTTATTTCATATTTAATTGTGTATGCTTCTCAGATGAAATCTGTGTTTTTGTAATTGTTGTAAATATTTTACTAAAACGCTATACATGGATCAGTGCTTCGATTACCTACTTAGTGAACATTAACTGTCAATTGTTAATGCAATCAATATTAATAACAGTTATTTGATATGAGTTTGACTAAAATCCCTTAAACGTTTTAAACCCAAAATAAATGTATCATAAGATCACAAAATTTCACGGAAAGAAAAAGCCATGATGCCTTTAGGAATTTTAAAAATTTTATTTATGTATGCTATTTTTTTACAGAATGTCAACGAAGAAGACAGAGCATCGGTAAGTTATGATTGCTTAATGTTATAATATATATATATATATATATATATATATATATATATATATATATATATATATATATATATATATATATATATATATATATATATATATATGTGTGTGTGTGTATGTGTGTGTATATATATTTAACCATCATAAAACTAAGTGATAAATAGGTTAAACTGTTTCTTATATTAGCGTGCACAAACGCACAAAGTAAGACAAATATTTAGAAAAAAAAAATTATTGATTCTATTACAATGATAAGCGCTCTCAAAAATTATTTATCTCAAATTTTCCAAGACAAAGATAATAATATTTTTATTATATGTATAGATATGCTGGAAAAATAAAAGTAAAAGCTTAATCAGTCAAACAACACTAATAATATGACAGGTAATGAGATGGTAATGAGTAGGTAACTTAAAGCACAGGTCGCCTACTAAGGCTGGAAGCACTTGTCACCTGTAGAAAAGTAGTTACTCTATAACAATGTAAAACTTAAATATTTTATTATTTCTCATTCAATTATAAAAAAATTAAGACATATATTACATATATTATACTGGTATAAAAAAGTTACCTTCTGATTAAATTTTAGACATAAACGTAGCAAACACAAGCAAAAACAAACGGTTATACGTTTTATAATTACAAATAGATTAATATTTCAAACAAGTTTCTGGCGCGTTAAATAAACAGCGAACATTAGTAGTCGTGTAAAATTGTTCTTTTCTTTCAGAAACATAACAGACGGAATTAATTTTATCGCCTCACGCTATAATCATGATTTTTTTTTTTAATTAAATGTTATAATATTTTAAGTAAACTTAAGAATATTTTCACGCAAAGCTATAGTAGGTACTCAGAAAACTAACATTAAATTAAATTCTTAAAAAAATGCGCTGTGCAATGTCATTCGCCTTATTCTTACCATAGAGAAGAAAATTACTACTTACGTACTTTTAGCTCTCATACTTTACAACTATACATGATATAACAATATATTGATAATTTTTACACCTGGTCGACAAGATTTAATATAACAATAAGGTCTTCTACATTAAAGATGATGACAAAGTTTTTAATCACATCCATAAAGTAATGATATTGCTAAAAAAAAGGTTATTCATTTTATAATTTAAATAATAATAAATTAAATAAAAATCCTTTAATATTTAAAAAGGTTTCCGTATTTTGTTTCGTTTGTGCGATTTATTAGAAATTTTAAAATTGTAGGCTAAATTTAGTTGGCACAGCTCAAGTCGCTATTTTTTTAATTGAATGGCACAATTTTTTTTCTAACATGTCTATTATATTAGTCATTAACCAAATTTATTCCCATTTGAAAAATGATTACTAAATGATATTAAATAAACAATATAGCATTAAATTTATTCAATCTTACAGTTAGAGCACAAGGAGACGGATCCACTGGACTCGAAGCAAAAGCAGTGGATATTGTGTGCAGCGCGCGGCGAGTATCACTCATTAGCCAAAATGTGCAAAGAGAATGCAAAACTTGTACGAACTAAGGTAGGATGGATATATTCATAAATATAGGATATGGTTGTTTTTTGTCATAATACTAAAATATATAACTTGTGAACTTGTGCAATGGACGTTAATGTTGTAAAATCTATGACATTATAGAGATATTATTTTCCCTGTAAATGCAGATTCCTTGTGAAAACTTATATAAACGAATTATAAGTAGATAAACATGAGCTTTAAAACTTACTTTTAAACGGAATTCATATAGCATTCACCAGAGAAGGCAAGAAATCATCTGAAATAAATTCATTTTCACTATATCAGCATCTGTTTGTAGCAAAGAGATCGTCGCATGATTTATAAAAATCCAAAATTATAAGCCTAGTCAAATTGGGTAATAAATATATCTTTTCGCGGACTTGACAATTATTCTTAAGTCTAAACAAACCAAGTAGCATCTTTAAATTTGCAGTGACACAAAAAATGCACTGATTCTATAAAAAAGGTGATAAACGGTAACGGATGTGGTCCTCGATTTTTTTTGGCGTTAGTTGGAGCGAGCATGTGTCCAAAAGGTGTGTTTTTAATTGGAAGGTCGGCGCCGTCGCCCCCCGCAAACTATCTTGACATATCTCTTCCCTTGTTTTATTTTACGATCTTTTTTTTAACTATTGTTTATGCTCTACCATTTGAAATATAGATGTCCATATAACCGCTAATTCTGCCAATTGGTACCATGTATATTTTTATTATAACAACCTTCAGAAATCTAATAATTAGAACTAGAGTTCTTGTATATATACAAAAATTCAAAACTACGCAATGACGGTAGTTCAGAACCAAAAGATACATTTTTTTCTTAATTACTTATTATTATATAGATTATTTTTATAAGAAAAAATACCTGATTGTACCCATATCTTTGTGTCACTTAAAACTAAGAATTTAAAAGGAAATTTTATTTCAAACCAATTACGCAGATACTAACCGCTATGGGTAGGTACTTGGCTTGAAATCTAATTATAACTTTTACATATACGTAACGTTTTATGATCGGCGTAATTAAGCGTAGTCATTTTCTAAGCAATCTAAGATGACCACTCTCCTATCCATTATAATAAGTTTGCTTTAGGTCTTTATTTGAGCGTTTAACTCAGGATACGAGTACATTACTTTTATTGTAGAAATAAAACGTAATGATAGCCTTCTCTTTTATTGATACGTTGTAAATCAAATGTCGACGCCAATTGGATTTGAGTTTTATTAGCATCGTCGATATGTGAATACTTGTTAAGTGAAGTTAATGAGAGTCGGCCGGGTTTGTCTCTTCGTCGTCGTTTTTCGTCCAGATTTATTATCCTCCAAGCCTCTTTTGCTTAGAAACGTTTATTTTTAATTATATCTTTTGCTTAGGTATATAATTAAATTAGAAAAGGCAATGTTTAATAATTGTTCATTTCTTACGTATTTTTGATAAATGATTTTGGTAACTACGGTAGATTTGATGCAGTACACATTGCGTTTGGTGCCACTCGGCCCCACAGTTAACGATAACTAAATGTTAATTATTTAAATTAATTTCGTAATTAATTTAACCGTATGTGAGAAAGACGATCTTAATTATTACATTTCAAATACAAATCACAAGGTAACCAAGTGAGTATACATACGTTGAAAAGATTCATTTCACAACGCGTAAAAGATTCTTTTAATTACAGGTTACTTAAAAAATTATGATAATAATTTGTTTACATTTGCGTTTGAGTTCTACTTTATCAGTATAAATTATTTTCTATCAATATTTGTAAATAGAGCATGTATATTTAAATTCTTATAGGTATAGCTTAAAAAGGATGTTATAAAACTATTCTTTCTTTTTTTTCACTTTCACGCTGTATCCCGCACATGGTAGTGAAGGCAATGGCAGTTCGTTCCGATCCCCATTTCCCGCCGAATTTGTGGCATTGTGTGTTAAGAGGTAGAACTTAACACCGCGCATTGCCTTGTTACCATAGTGAAAAAAAAAACAAATATTAAATATTTCATTTCTTCGAGTGGGGATAGAACCCACAACCTGCCGCGTTTACAGTCACACGCTTTTGCCCCTGGGCCATAACAAGTCTATCTTTCTAACTTTAAATTAATTACGCAAAAATTACACACATTTAAAATTGAAGTTCAAAAGAGTCGTACCAGTTAATTATTCGCCTTATTATTTCGAATTTGTCTCCAATTAGTCCGTCACTGAGTCTATTGCTTATAACATCTGCTTTGAAACGGTTGTTTTCATTTTCTACGCGACTAATAAAGCAACACTAAATATTGTTAGACGGTATGAAACACGTGTTTGCTACTCAGCCACGCTGGTTGACATTTGTCGTGCCACCAATAAAAAACACTTTGATGATTATTTTAGTAAATAATACCCAGAGTGTCGATAGAATTATCGGTTTGTGGAACCAAGAATCCTTTTATATGTTTTTTTGTTTTATTATATTTTATTTAACTTTAACGACCGACTTTTGCGGAATGTATAAGACAAAAAAAACACTCTCTTTCCGCTCGTACCTACTCATAATAAATATTGCTTTATGTGAATAAAATAAACTTTATGCAGAATCTACGCTTTTAAGTGAATTGGTGAACTCCAAATCAAGACTAAACTTGGTATCCTATGTTCCAAATTTGAACTTACGACATTACTTTTTATGTATAAGATCTTTCATTGTACCGAGAATTTTTAAATTGAGATACTTAAATATGTCATCGCAGCTTCCTACGTAAAGAGATCGTTTATTAATTGACTAAAGACCGCCCGCAGAGACGGACGGTACCATTTCCGAGTCTTTGGAATTCCTTAAATCGATGTTTGACTTTTGGTATTGATCGATTATTCCTTTTATCTAATAATATGTTTAGATACTTTTTTATTTAGAATATTGTTCAAATTTTATTGATGATGAGCTTGTGTTACTTAAACTTTGATTGGATAACAATATCAATTTACATTACTAAGATGAATTATGGGTAATCTTTTAGGCAAAATGAATTATAAAATATTTTGTTCCAAATTTAATTCTAATTAACTTATTTATGTTTATAAAGTATGGGTATTATTATCTTGTGACAAAAAATTGTGTATCGTCAGCCGTGAGACTTATTTAGACAGAGCGAGAAAAGGGACTTAATCAGACAATTATTTGAAAATAATACACTTTCTCCTCGTTACAAAATCAACATATTTAGGTATAATACTCTTACAATTTTTTATTATCATTAATTTTCACTATTTATTACCAATAATATTCACTATTTGCCTAAAGGGAAATGTTATTTTACTTATTATTGTTCAAAATTCAAAATATTAATATAGTGTGTAATCACAAAAATCCTGTAAGTAACGACAATATGATAATTATTTAAATAAAATTATTAAACATGTATTATAAATTATAATATAGTTGAGTTTAAAAATAATTGTAAATCGTAAACAACAAATCGACGCCATCGTGACGACTGTGTCATATCCATAGACCATCTAAAGAAATACAACAAAAATGTGAAATTTATCCATTGTAGATAAGAAATTGTAATTTTTTCTACAATCGATCCCAGGGGCTTCGAAACAAAATGCCATTCTCGTATTACAAATAAGATAACGTGATTCCAGATAAAAACCTTTTTTCGTTTTGCAACTTAATGACCAACGTCGTTTTTATAGTTGGCAATTCGTGCAAAATATTTATTATATTCGGACGTAAGGGCCGAATCAATTTAATTACTCCTTAACGGCCGTGTAATTGTGTTGATAAAGGTTTGTTTAGTGAATGGTAAAGGTATTGTTATTATATGTGATTTACGACTAACCATTTAGTAGGGCTGTCCATTATTACCCAACGGTATCTTCCATGATAATTTTTTTTATAATAAGTTATGTATTTAGTATCAATGTACAGCATATTCCTTTATTAATGTTCCGTACTCCAATAATAAAAAAGAAGCCTTCATAGGGTTACTTTGTAGTACGTCTGAATGTCAGTCAAGAGATGCTATGAAAGCTATGTAAACGCATTCAAAAGATACAAGCATTTACGCATTGTTTTATTGCTTCATTTAATATGAAATTGACCTCGTAATCCCGCATACACCAGAAACGGCATAGGTAAGTAGTGTCAAGACATTCTGTAACTCACTTTGAGTGGCGGAAATCTAAGCAGCGCATTCCATTGAGTGGAAATTAAACCCTTACCTACACTTTATGCAATCGAAATGATTTACTTTCATTCATAAGTAGATTACTCAAATCATCTACTACTAAAACCTGAAGTACTTTTCCCTCTCACTACACGATAACTAGCAATTAATACAATCAATTGTGCAAAAGAACATAAAATAGCCGAAATAAAGATTTAACAAATTCAAACATCTCCTTAAACCAAAAACTTAACGCCTTTTAACAATATCAAGTAGTGTCAATTAATTTCTGCCTATGCTCGCGTTAATTTAAACCCCATTTCTACACGTGTCTAGACGCCAGTATTCGATTTCGAAGCAAAAAATATCCCCAAACACGCATCTAATGTTTCTGTTGCACGCGCTATTAACGCTCAGTCGAGTGGGTGTGTCCCTGCGGAAAGCAATTTCTTAACTGATTTATATACCATCGTTGACGTCGTTTATCTAATTAAGATACTACTTTACTAAACTAAAGATTTATTTGTACTTATAAAATTAAATAAAATACTGCGAAGTACAATAGTAATATGATGTTTTATTTTAAGTTTGATGCTCTACTCTTTTTAGTCAAAACAATATATCCAATCTCTGCCCCAACAAATCGTCTAATTTCATGCAATGCGCTTGTTTTCAATATAAACTGATAACATTTTTCACTTAATACAATCATAAACAATGAGTATTTATTTAAAATGTAATTATTTGATCATTTACTCGCGATATTTATACTTAATAATTTAGTTGCAGTTAGTAGTAACATATGAAGTTTCGGAATAGTATTTTTTTTAAAATATAACAAATTACCAAAAAAGCTCCCCACTCATAGTATATTAGTAATTTAATTCTCCGACAAATCAGAAAACGACATAAAAACGAATAAAAGTCCTTTTGTTACCCGGCGAAGTCAAGCGACCCGGACTGTGTATTGTTGTAAATTTTTTTTGGTCCCATGGTGGCGCCAAGTTGGTGCAATACGAAATCTATGCCTCATTTGAGCTATTTTTGACGTTTATGGTATTGTTTAAAACTAAGAGTTTGGCATTTATACTTCAACTGGTTCTGTAGCTTAGTAACTATTGTAGACAGTAAAATACGCTTTTATATGTTTTGTAACATTAATGTTGTTATCGAAATTAAATAATAGGCACTTCAATAATATTTATAATTTGATGTGATAATAAAATGACATCATAACTTAACATATAGATGTAAAATCATTAACAGAATATAAATATTATTAGATATTTTCGTATGTCTGTTTGTAGATTCACATGTTTGTAGCTATTAAACGGATTCGAAGGCTACAAAATTAAATGCGAATTTAGTAATAACACTTAACAGTAAAAGATAATGAAATACAAAACTTGTTGAGCATGATGAATATAATGGAATAACTGTTGTTAAAGTGCAAGTTAAATATAAAAACACTGAAAAACTGGCCCATCGTGGCACAGTGCTGTAGCGTTTGACTATTGTCGCGAATGTTATGAGTTCGATTTTCACTCAAGGTAATAATTATATTTGTATAGTTTTTTCCCCACTACGTTAAGCCAAAACGTGTCATGAGTTACCGTTTCTTTATCAGAATGTCCTTTGCTATTTTATGTAATATTAAGTTGATGAAAATATATAATAGGAATGTTACTCTTTATATTTATTTACAAACTACAAAATAAACTCTAAATCTATATTGCACATGATTATAAATGACAAATGAAATCAAATCTATGAAATATTTAATATGTTAATTTTGACACAACATTTACTAATATTCTTCTAAAGATCGAAGAGAAAAGCCATATATCTATAAAATAATCAAAATAACCTATACATCTTTTAAACGGGGGGTCTGGAACTAGGCGTAGCATAAGACACTCGCATGCAAGTCACTCAATAAGTGATTTCCAACACCGTGACTATGCGATATTGTAATAGCTGTTTGTTTAGACTCTACCTTACTCGTGTATCGACCTAATCATATATGCTGAGTTTTGTTTTTATACCAACTTTTATTATAGCTGGGTGTGTGAGGTTACAATCAAATTTGAAAGACAGGTCTCGTTGCCTACGTAATTTTGAACCTGGCGCCGCTGAGGTGTTGGCACAGCCCGATTGAAACTTATTTATTGGAACGTATTGTTTCTTTTATTATGACCGTTTAATAGTCTCCGACTCTTGTATTTGTTTAGACGTCCCGTTCGTAATACAATTTGTTGCTCTTTTTTGTGACGGCTCTCTTCCTTTTTGATCTTAAGACTACGTGGATATTTTGTGTTGGTAAAACGAAATATATACTTGTTTTCCGTTTGCTTACAAGGGCTTGTCTAACTTAATTTTTATTTTATAGATTATATTTATTTATAATTTTGTGTACTTTCGAGATACAATTTATTTATGTTTTATACAAAATGTGCCGCTAAGTCAAAATTTTTATGCTCCATTGATACAAATTGTAGGGAGCATCTTGATAACCTTAGAACAAGCTATTATAGGTTTATTGATGCTTACATACAGATCAATGACTGTCAATATTAGATACCTTTTTTTCTTTGTTTATTTGTATCACAGTTAAACGAATATCTTTTTAAATGTTTGCATTTTCAATTTTTTATCCAGGACAAAAAAGGAATGCGCCCGTACTGTCCGATTTATGTTCTTTCCGAAGGATTTCCATGTGGGTGTAGCTCGGCCTTCGGTGCTTGCTTGTCACTTTGGAACGGGGGATAAATAGTGTTCGACCCGACTTTAGATTTGTGTTTCGTGCAAATTAGCCGTTAAAATCTAGAAATTGTTTCCTTTCCATTTGTGTGGTACTATTTCTAGTTTATGGACTGTTTAATTAAATTATGAAGTGAGCATTTTATTTGAATAATTCATTTCTCTAAGATGTCGTTTCTCAACGTTATTCTAATATGAAACAGTTTCCTATATTTATTTGTTATAAGCACGAACTGCTTCAAATTCACCAAGAAAGGGATAATCAGGGCGGGCAAGCCGTCACTCAAACGATTGGTGATCGCATGACAAACTACTGTTGACTAATACACGCTAACCTCAACCTAGTTATTTGGGTCCAAAGTAGTGACCCTTAACCTTTCATACATGTCTTAAAATAACAAACTAAAATGCACAATACTTACGGTTATCTCATGAAAATTTATAATATAATTTTTATTATATTATTTTATTCTTATATATATATATATATATATATATATATATATATATATATATATATATATATATATATATATATATATGTGTGTGGTTGTGTGCGTCTACATACTATTTTATCGCGTACAAACTATAAAACGCTATTAACGGGCCGAGCTCTATCAACAATTTAAAAATAAAAGGTTTTATTAAACATTCACATACATTTGGCTCTAGAAGATGATAAAGATTAAATCCTTGTTCTTGATGACATGATTTTGTAAATCTTTTATATTACTGTATTCTTCAAATAATTAAATCTTTGCAACGTTCTAAATAATTAAGCAGCGAACTATTTCTTATTTACTAAATTATATTTGCATATTGACTAATTATTTCCATGATTTGTTTAGCTTTATTGGTTTTATTACATGACTGTCGTCGTGGTATATATATATATATATATATATATATATATATATATATATATATATATATATATATATATATATATATATATATAGGTATATATTGTTATATACATTTTATATTTAAGTAAAATGACTAACACTTTTGTATTTTTAATTCATATATTTATGTACCATATATTAATTACCTATTAAAATAATTTATAATATATAATAAACCTGTAACCGATCACTGTATGCACATGGAAGATATATTAAAAAAATCTTATAGAGGACAATAGTATTTTTTAAAATTTCGTCTGTTTGTCTGTGCTTTTGTACACGCTAGTCTCAGAAACGGCTAACCAGATTAAAATCACTATTATATTTTGGCAACGTTTCCGCAACATTAAGTTTTTTATATTAGGTATGTAAATCGGTTAAAAAATAAAAATATCAAATACTAAGTTTGACAAAATTGCTACAAAGTTTTTATTAATTTAGCTAAAATTCAGATTTCAATGTATAGATATTGTGATAATGAATGTACACAAAGTAATTATGAAAGTGGTAATGAAAGTAGTAGTAATTAGTAAATAAAATAGTGTTATTCAAGCGGGCGAAGGCGATTCTACTGTTAAAAATATGAAAAGCCATTTAGATACTTTTGTTAAAAAAAAGCATCTATCAAATATTTAAATGCATAATAATAGCACTTGAGAATTAATGATATTTAGGTTATCTCGACTTATAACTTTTTTTCTCGGTTTTAATCTATACTTTTAATTTTTTTATTTGCTGAGGCAACACCTCTTTAAAAACATAACGTATTTACATAATTTTTAATAATAAGGAATACATGATGGTAAAAGCTTTACTTCTAAAAATTGTAACAAACAAATAGACGGACAGTAAACGGAGACTTGATAATAGGGTCCGGCTAGCACCCTTTAGTCGCGGAACCCCAGAGCCAATCCAATTAACAAGCCAGAATATGCCGTGTTTAGGCGTCGAGTTTTAATTTGGTGAAATCGTACCATACACCAGGGAGATGGGTGCACAATTTACGCAAAGCAGATCCCACACCGCGCATTAATTAACTGAGGCTCATACGGCCCATACTGCCTGGCCAACAGATTTACGAGCCAGCTAGACGATAAACTAATTGCAGTGCTATTGTTTCTAAACTAAAGCCCGGAATGGTACTAGCGATCAGGATTTATATTATCGATGGTTTCTGAGTCTATTTGGCTTTCAAAACTGATGAATAGTTCGCACTTGGCGGTTTGTTTCTATTGTTTTAGGAGATTTTATATAAACCTGAGTCTAGAATCTGGCGACGAATTGTGTCATTTTAAACTCAAATTTATAACACGTAGAATATGGATATGAATGTTTAAAAATTACTATGGTTTTTGATTTTATTTTTTTATATACTATTCGATATCATAATCCTCATATTATGACTAAAAAATACATAAAAAGAGCTTTTAAAATATTTATTATTATAACTTGCAATGGAATATTGGCATTGTGCAATAGATACCAGTCGGAAAATAAGATAATCATGGTTTTTGATCAGGTTCTAATAAAACACATAGACCGGAGTTCACAATCACAAAGTATTTGTTTCCAAAGAAATATTATCAGGTATTAAATAACTTCGATGATTAAAATCTCCAACCTCCTCCTTAGATACAGATTACAGAATTGTAATTAATTTGGCATTTTAATGTTTTTGCACTTAATAAACCACAGTTTAATTGATTCACAAAAATATCCGATAACGATTTTTTAAAAATAATATTTTTAACAAATATTTATTTATTTTGATACAATCGATATGGCTTTAAGTATTAACTTGAAATAACAGCAACGCTTTTACTGTCACATAGGTCTGTAAAACTTCCATCTACACTATTTTATGAGTATCAGTGGTATGAATGTGTATACACCGATGTGTTAATTTGATTGGGAACGGCAGTCATGGTTTCAGGCAGTAATCAATGTACCCTTTTAAAGTTTCAAACTGGATTTTGGTATGGAGGGTGGTTTTTATATTTTGCAATGCGGTATTGCGTATCATATGTGTCACTCGCGGCGTACACGAGACTCCCGCGGGCGACAACAGCCCGCGTTCTGTTTCCGATATATTTTAATGCCTGTTAATCGTAAAATACTATAACGTTAGCGAAACTGGATAATGTAACGTAAATTTTAGAAAAAAATTGCTAATATGGTAGTTGAAGCCTAAGGTATATACGTTGATGTGAGCTTATTTTATTATTTAATATACAATATTTAAATATTTTCAAGTAATATTTCTGACAAATAAAATACCTTCTATTTAAAATATTTAATTATTATTGTTTTTTAATCTTTAAACGTTAAAAAAGATTTTATTAAGTTTAAATACGTTACGTTCAAATATAATTTTTTCATGCGCGTTTTTAGTATTCGACCAAGTTAATCCTCGCAAATGATACAAGCGTCGTTACATCTAAATTCACTTTCATCTTGGTCTATATCCGTATACAGTATCGTCAAGACAAAAATAATTACCCAGCGTAGGCACTCCGCTAAGCCACTACAATTCGTTTGCGGCGGCAATGTAAATCAAAGGGATTTTAACATAATTAAGCTAATAATTAATGTAAAGACTCCCTTATTTATAGCCGCACTCATTCTTAAATTTGTCCTCGTTTTGATAAGACGGTTAGAGACATGTTCAACATATGCAGCACTGTAATAGATACAGATCTCTAAAAACTAATATACATATAAAGTTAATAAATCAATATCACAAAACCAAAATGAATCGTAAAAATAATATCTCAATTATAAGTATACTTCCTGTAGAATGCACGGGCAGGAAATGTGTATACAAGTGAAATATTTTTCCGTAAGCCCTTCCATTCCTCATCTCCTGAAAGTTAAATTATGCCGCTTCTACGGTTAGACGATCACCCTATTAATTTGTTTATATTAGATAGACTCACTTGCGCAGTCAATCAACAATGTCGTCGGGCGGCCGATACGCGATTTGTTTTCGAAAGATCTTAACCGTGTTTCAGTTATTTCTGTACAATTGAAGCTTTTAAATTTAGTGTCACCACAACTCTCCGGAGACGGTAGCATTTGTCTGGGAATATTTATTATAGCGGCATGCTGAATATATCATCCTCTCGGTATTGCGGCTATCGATCAGCGGCGCGGGACCGGCCAAATTGATTATTTATTTGGGCTCAGTTAAATCTTAGGTGGTTACGTTATTTGTAGTATAAATAAGCTCTGAGTGCTTAATGTTAAATGACGTGTTTACTATTTAATGAACACTGAAAACGTTGCTCGTTTTATACACTTGCGCCGCATTAAAAGTTGACCTAGTAATCATTTTATCGCTTTTGATATTGTTATGTTATGTCTATGCCACTTTCAAAGCCAATTAAAAAGTTGTTTTTTTAATTTTCTTGCTATCATTGAATGATGTTTTATCAGATAACGAAAGGAAACGTTTCAAACTTCTTAGCTTATTCTTAAACTTTATATTAGTTTTTAATTTGAAATAGAATATAAAAGCCAATTCATTGATTATGAAAATGTGTCAATTATAAAATGTTTACAGTTTATAGTACGAAACTCATAAAACCACTGAAACATTTTAATAAAGCACTCAAACTAGCCACATAGCTGGAAGCGTCCCGAGGTTATTACTCCAACAATGCGGACCGGGACAATACTACACGCTAATGAACTATAATATTATGGGGTTCATAACACAAACAGTATACCGGTAAGCGAAGTTCAAGCGTCTCTTTATAATTACGTACTTGAGGATGCTTGGTCATGACCTCTGGCAAAGGGATGAACATGCCGGAAAATAATAAGCATGTTCATTATTTTGAAGCTAATTGGCAAAGGCCGCTTGCAGCTTGGTGCGAGCATCGGGAGTTTGCCTTCGGCAGTACCGAATCCGCGGTGTGGCGGCCTCATTACTTTTAAAACTAAGAGTTTAACAAAGCAAACCTTGTCAGTTATACATATATAGTAGAAACATATACGTTTTTCATATACCATGTTACTTATTTCATGACTGTTTTTTTTTAATTATTTATTGAAGCAATTACGAAACATTTCTAAATTTATATTTGTAACATCTTACTAAAATTTTAACAAAGTAATACATACACATTTCGATACTAATTTTCTTGTTTCGAACGTAATTCTGTAACGTACCTAAGTCTAAATTTAACTAAAATGTAGTGATTCAAAATGAAACACCACCGCGCGGTCTCTATTGAAACTGTCTGTTCTGGAGCTAGGTGAATATATGTATAGACATCGTTTCTGCATTAAGCATAAGTAGGTATAAGTACTTACAGCCTATAAGTATGAATACGAATATTGCTATGTTGTAGGCTAATACGGGTGAGACCTGTGTTAATTGTAATCTATATGATAAGATTCTATATGATTTACGAATTATGACCTGGTAATGTGATTGGAACTACAAGACTAAATTATTTTTGGGCTACGAAAAACTAATTTCATATTATGAACATATTACGAATACGTTCCCAAAACTCAATGTTGTAGGAACGTATTCGTTGTATATTTTGTACGTTAATTGCAGACTGAAATTTATCAAATCAAGGTATTTCATAAAAACTTATAAAACAAATTATTAATACTCTCTTGAAATAAAAAATACATAGTTTTTTATCTTAACTTTTTAACAGTTGAAATCAATTTATACATTGTTAAAAATGTGCATATAGTTAACAATGTATAAATTGATTTCAACTGTTAAAACATTAGTTAAAATAGTATATATATACGAGACCATTACATGCTTTCACACATAGGTCTATACCTATATAATAAATAGTACTCTTCTATTTTATAATATTAATTAATAATATTACTATAGTACTGTATAAGTTATATACTGTTTTAATAATTCAACGAGGCGATCCATTGTTTTGTCATGTTAACCCATTGTTCCGGCGGCGGCTAATCCCTTGAGAGTTTGGTTACGAGATTGCTGTGTTTCGAATTGTAAAGATATTTACTAATTTTATAATGTATTATTTGTGTATTTTAGTAAATTATTTATATTATAATAATTTATTCGCTTTTGACTGTCACTTATATAATGTAAAACCAAAAAAATCTGATAAATAAAATTTTACCCGAGGCTTCGTTCTCGTGTTCAAATAGCAATAACGTACTTTCGATTTCGGCCACCTTAGGGCAAAAATCGTACTTTCGGTCAAAAATCCACCGTCTACGAATATTAAATCACCCGGACCTCATATACCGTAAATCTCAATGAATCATGATACTTTTGTATAGTAACAACAAGAATAATTAAAATACATATTTAACTAATATTTTATATTACTGGGTTTCTAACTGGTTTTCAATTAAATTTATTTGTAAGAGCACCATCACGATGTTCGTCACGTTTTAAGTAAAGAAAAAGTAAAATATTCTTTACTATTTTTGAAGTGTTAGAAAAGAAAAATATTTATTTAGAAAACGTATAAAAATTTAGACGTAACGTGAGTTGAATCCGCGCTTCTTGAAATCCGTCCAAGAACTTTGATTTCTAAACTACACGTTCTCATTTGAGAAACGGGAGCAAATTCCGTTACGTTCAAATTTTTATACGTTTTCTAAATAAGTCAAATATTGTTTATTATACTACAGAAATAAATATATAACATACAAATTAGCACAAAATAAGAGAATATTTCGATAGAGAATCAGCGAAATCAGAAGGGTGTATATATCGTAAATGTATATCGTGAATAGATTATCTCGATATTAAAGTATAATCGTATATAATAGATAACTGTATACATTACCATACATACAAGAACATACCACTTATTAAAATCTGTATTACTTAAAATGTTAAATATATCTTTTTTAGGCATTTTTAAGTTTGCAAAGTTGTGCATTGTTTGAGGGGTACTATTACCTACTAAGGGTAAAAAATTCATAAGAGGACATATTCAATAATGGAGATCAAGACTAGCAGCACTTATTTAGCCATGAATACAGTGATTAAGGCCTCCAGATTCGGTTCCGAATCCGGATTTAAGAGCTGCTTCAGAAGCCAAATATAGTGCTCAAGTTCTGGTTCCCGAAAAACCATGTGCTTTGTCTTCAATACATTTAGTTTAAGGTCGCTGTTTTTAAGTGTACCATTCCAGAAGTTCACTTCACGCTTTAACATTAGTAGACTCTCTTCAATAAGTGCTATGTCATCGGCATTCATCATAAGCCAATCTTCTTCAGGTGAAAATTGGGGCTGAAATCAATATTGAGACTTCAAGACATATACTTTCGGCGGTGCCATAATAATGTTAATAGAGGTAATAAAACTAAACCGCCACATGGTGTAACATCTTTACAGTGTTATGGTTATGGTATGGTTTCTTTTCTCTAGTCACCTCCCGCCATTTCATTACCATGTGTCCTTATCGATCACAAAGGGAGGACCTTTCAAACACTAAGAACTGGTCTGCCGGCCGCAATTACTGTCGACTGAGCTCGATCTCAAGCATCCCGAATAGCCAGCCTCTCCAGGAACCTCTGCCAGGAAGTCGATCTGAATCGGCCCATTCATCAATCACGACTTGATTCCAGATCTATCTTTTCGGCTACTTCCTTCTTCGTAATAACTTTTGCCAGGAACGACCTTACAATTAGTGACATTGCCTATATCACAACAAGTATGCAATTTGTATTCTGTTCAACAATTAATCAATTTGTACCGCAAGTAATCAATGAGTGGGACCCGCTCTTATACGTTATAAGATGCTGAAGACTTTAGAAGAATGTATTCGGCCAGATTAGACGCAATACAGAATTAAAAGATTGTCTCCCTTATTATTGCGATAATCGCATCCAAAATCACCGTAAACACGTTCATACATTTTGTTACGACTAAAACCTTAAAGAGGGCCCAGAATGACTCCTTTTCGGCTGCTCCACAGCCCACCTGAGAAACGTAGGCGCTGATTAGTTTTGTGGTACCGCCCTTAATCAGCACTTTTATCTGTATAATGCAGCAGCGGTTGACTTCAAGACCCTTTATGATGAAAAGTAAAGGGGAGAGGAATAGGACAAGTAAAAGGAAGTATAAGTAGAAGCTAGTGAAAAAGCTAGAAATTTTCATTTCATTGTGACTGACTTTGTGATGACTTGTGACTAAATTTTTAGCGTTTTCAAACTTTGTAATCTTTTAAAGAATTAATATGTTACTGCAATAGTTAGACAGCTTTGTGCACAGGATTAAAATAAGTTTTTATCAAAAAATATAAAATACTAAGAATAGACGAAAATACCCCAAAATACATTTTCTTGAGCATTTTATTTCTCAAATATGACACGAGCAATACAAATTCTTTGTAAAGTTGTCTAATATCTCGAAGAAGGCAAAGTTTTGGACCATGTAAAAAATGATAGAAAAATATAGACAAACATCGTGGTCAAAGATGAACGACTAATTAATTATATAAAAAGCATTTTCTTCATGCCTCAGGTCGGTGCCTACTGAGCGGTAATATAAATCTTCCATTGGCAATATTACGAAATAAGAAATAATAAAGACGATTTGTTATGAGTTTTATTTACTTAAGAATATTCTTCGTAATCATTTATTAGATTATAAAGGGATAGAATTCTTCTGTGTAGTAAATAGATGTTTTAAGGATCTCGCCGCCGCGGGCTTGCACGTTATCGTAGAACTTTTATATTTTGCAACAAAATTTTACGTTGTTTCAGTGAAAAACTTTAAAGGATAAGATACAAAGAAGTTCAACCCTTGCTAAAATCTTTTTGTGAAACTTTTAATTAATCAAAAACATTGTCTTGGGTGAAACTTTGTCGCATTGAGCTTTGTTTTATAGATATTTTTGGATAAATAGCGATATTTAGATTTTTGATATTTATAAATCACTTCAATCAACTACTCTTTTCTCTTTATTGTAGTCACCTTATATTTATTTTATTTGCCAAGTAATAAAAAAGTTAAAATAAAAGAAACGAAATTAAGTATATAATATTGAATAGAAGACACCTGTTGTGGCGCAGGGCACAAAGCAAAGCGTGCGAGTTTAAAAGTAAGAGGTAGTGGGTTCGAAACCCAGTTGGCTTATAATAAAGATGTCTATTTATTCTGACTCCGCCTGAATCCTGGACTAGCAGCTAAAGTCATTAACGACCAATTCAAGATGTCAGTCATACAAACCAATATTTATAAATGGAGGCGTTTCTTCGATAAAGCGTATGCTCTGTGCTACGTTTGACATGCCCCTGTCAATTCTTGTCAAATATCAACTGTCTTGTCAATTCATCAATAACAATACTCTGAGGTGTTCCAATCAGGATTATTAGTCAGAGTACTAAAGAAGTATATGATGTATTCAATTTTTGTTTGTCTTATTTATAAACGTTTAGTGGAACAACCTGTGAACATTGCTGAATTGATTTCACCTTATCCATTTTCAAACTGGAGCTAAAATTTACATCGCCCAAAAAATAAGAATTTCTACTTTTTTATGGAAAAGACAAGGGGAAACGAGCGTACGCGATGATTAGTGATCACCGCCGCCCACGGCCCCGTGTAACACCAGAGGAGTTACAGTTGCGTTGCCGGCCTGTAAGATGAATATAGATGCTTTTTGAAGGTACCCACAAAAGTGTGGCACGTGGAAGGAAATACCTACTAATCCGCACATTAGTGGAGTCTTGTGTAGTGGAGAACTTCCTACCTTCTCTTAAAATTCGGCACTAAGATAACATAGGCCTGTCATAAATGTGTTTAAATTATGATTCACATAGTTAAATATAATAAACTATTTATACATGTATAATTTAATATATATTTATTGTTTAACATCTATCGCAAAATTTGAGTCTCATTTGTAAACCAACTCAAATAACGTGTGCAAGGTAAACAAAATAAATTCGTTCCCGAAATAATTTCCAATCACACTGTATGGGTGTGTCATGTATCCCAACGTTAATCACTATTCGCATTTCAAGCGTCTCCTTGTAATTGCCTTGTGTGTTTATATAAGCTTTATCTCCTCTATATTGAATGCATATCTAATAGTAAATTAGTTTAACTAGAGCCATTTCCAAGCACTACGCAAAACTTTCTAATGTAAGGTTGAACTAGAAAGTACTATTTTCGGTAGATATAAGAAATAAACATACATGAAATTTGTTATTGTAAAAATCAATATATTATTTTAACTATATAAAATATAGCAATACCACAAGATATAAATTATTTTTCTCAGTGACCCTACTCTTGCCGTCATTTTATTTTTTTGTATAACTACTGTATTTTTAAAAAAAAATAACACATGTTGAATACAAAAACTAACACATATTTACTGTTCAAAGTTTTGATAAAATACCATTATAATCTATAACCAATAAAGTAAATAAGTTATTAACAGTGTTCCAGTCAAAACACAAGTCATTCATTCAACGCTGACGAAGTTGCGCGCAACTAGTACACAATTACCGGTGTGGTGCCGCCATGGAAACCTATTAAAATATGAGAGATAAGATCACATTTTTAGTAAGAAGTGGGCCGGGCCGTATAAACAAGATACCCCTCGCATCTCCCATCTCATAATTTCTTTATATCCAATTGTTTCTAATTATCCAAAGGAACATTCAATTCTGTATTACTTGTAATTATTTTTTGGTTGTTTCATTTTCTTTGTAATTTGTTATTTAATTGGCTCCCTATTATGAATGAAATATCTCTTGAGGCCGCGTTATTGATGATTTGTTTTATTAGGTGATGAAAGTTTTACTTTTTTTTTGATTTACTCATATTTATAGTAGTTAATTGCGAAATATAGTAGTCTATTAATATAAAAACACAAAGCTTATTCATGATTAACCGTTTCTAAGGTATATGGTGGCTATAAAGAGTAAACGACTGGGAGGTGGTCAGTGAGTAAGGGCCTTAGGCCACCATCTGTGTAATATACGACGGTTGAATATAGTTTTTAATTAGGACCTGCCTACCCGACGAGGCTTCTATTTGTTTAAGCAAATGCAAAGACAAGCGAGATGAGAGATAACTGCTATCACGAAAACTCGAATCGAAGTTTTATTTGCGAAGCGAGCTAATAAAAGATAATGGTAGGTTCACAACTGCAAATTTCACGGCGCTGCTTTTAAGTTTATTTATAAGTTTGTATATACGTATATTGATTTAGATATCAAAATTGTAATGCATAAAAGTTATATTACATTTATTTGCTTACAGTTTAAATACAATCTATTTAAAAATTAATATTAAGAAAAAATTAAATTTAAAAAAGTATTATATAAAACTTTTATATCAGATTTTTAGTAAAAAGTTACACAGCAATAACCTTAACATAACTTTGTTTAACGTATTATAATGTTACCGAACGCTATAAGCTCCCTTCTTTGTACCTATCCCCTTATTAAGATTTACGCTCAACCACTCGGGGACGGGTTAAGTACGACAATCAATTGATTAAATAAAATTAACTACAGATGGGGTAAACAAAACAATTGCCTCGTCTATTCGAATGTGTCTATTTGCATTAATTAGTCGCGACACTTTTCATTTGGTAATGCTTTAAAGATATTATATTTCTCTTACTTTCCAAGAACTTTTAAGTTTATTTATAATAGAATTTCTTTGTGTGTTAGTTTCCTCGATTGTTACTTATTATATATGTACGACGAAAATTCTAATTCTGGCAAAGAAACCAGTCACGCCGTAGTGATGCGTACAATGTCTGCACGTGATGGTTGAGGGTTTGAGCACCATCATATTCCTGTCATTTTCGACACACAATATTGGTCTGAAATAGGAAAACGGAGTGTTATCTGCTAAATTTAGAGCACTAGCTTTTATCTCCCAACTCCTTTGTAAAAGAAAAAAAAATCTATTATTATATTATTTATTTATAATTCATTTTTTTAAGGTTAAAGTATTAAATATAGATTATAGTTATCTAATCTTTTTCAAAAATCATAATTATATTTATCTGGCACAAGTTTTTGTCAAATATTGCAATTCTCAGCTAATATTAATTTTGCCATCAAGTTTTCTATTAATTTGCTCATCACATTTAAAGACATTAGTTATAAGTTAAGATTGATGATCAGGCTGCCAACTCAGATTAAAGTTCTTTTGGAGATTTTAATAAGGCCTTTGTCAAGAAGTTACGGATTTATGTAAATTGGAAAGTTTCAACAAAATTTCAAACAGCCATGTCATGTATTGTATCGGTAATTTGTTAATGAATTCAGGTATGTTGAGTGATATGAAGGACAATATTACATTATATAATTTTATAATTTAACAAGATAACCGCAAGCGTGTCAAGTCTTGCTAAAAACCTGGAATCGCACAAAATGTATTTTACACAAACGATTTCATGATATTTTTGAGTCCTTCATTATTTATAAATATAAAGTGTAAGAAATTTAAAAGTATAAATAATAAAAAATAAATGTTTTAATTTAGAATTGTGATGTGTAAAAGTATATGTAGGTACAGCCTTATATAAATATAGAACAGAACGGAATGTCTTCACACTAGGTTCCCAAGTTCCCACTGTCTACCCTGCTATGTGCGGGACATAGCGTGAAGCTAAGTTAAGTTACTTGTATAAGTATAAAGTTAAAAACTGCAGGTGCAAAATTTAATTTATATGCATGAAATTTGGCACGTTTATTACAACCAATAGTTTGTAAAGTATTTTTCAAATTTCTTAATTTAGTACAATCAGATATTGATATATGAGTATTCAAAATCTAACATTTTTGTGATTGATTGAACATAACCCCGTTTGAAATAAAGTGGATAACCCATCTCAAGTTCAAGTTTTTGGTAAGTAAACGTGAAGAATGATCGAAAATAAAGCCAGTTTCATAATAGCATTGTATTAATGATAAGTAATAATAAGTTATTTATAAAGTTATGACATCCTATCAAAAACCTAAATGTCAAATGGGCAAAGTTCTTGACATCATCTTTCTAGACAGTTAAATTATAATATTTAATTTAATATGGATATTATTTCTACACATCGATATTTTTGATTTGAAAGGTCACCTTAATAGCTTATAGCAATAAATACGTTTTTTTATGCTGTACCGATATACTTTATACGCATATGTAAGTTATTTACTTCCACTCGAAGAAATATAATATTTAATATTTTCATTTCTTCACTCCGCGGAAAACGCAGCGTTGGCTTTCCTACTCAACACACGATACCTCGAATCAGCGGAAGCTTGGTAACGAAAGTGTGTAACACTTGGTTCCCAAGTCCCCTTTGCAGTGCAAAGGTGAAAAAAAATTGTGTATATCATCTACAAGTTGACTAAAATAAAAAGGAGCATCAACTATCAATGCGAAGGTTTCGCAGTAGTTTTCAATTATGTACCCGCTACCGCCATTGGATTGTCCCGTTTTGCATAATGCCCGCCAGCTGCTTATAATCGATATGTTTTACCTTTTCAATTTATCGATATTCATTCCTGTCCATACAATTTATTTGTATTAACAATTCGACTTCTGTTTGTTTTTATGCGATGACGGGTTTATGAGCCGAATTATGATGATATATCGATGTTTCAAACTTTGGATTGGATATTATGGGATAATGTTGTTTCGTATAAAATTAGAAATATTTTACTCCATCTAAAGATGTATATTATTAAGAGCTAATGATTAGATAAACAACTTTAAAGCCTACCAAATCTTTTACTTCGATACATACAAAATTTTCATGTCTATCAACTAGTACGAATTCATTTTTAGTTTACTATGTAATTTATATTTATGTATAAGGACTTATTGTTACTCGAAGTAGCTTATAAGATCATTTCGCTAATACGTTGCGTAATCCACGATCAACCTAACCAACCAACCATTAAACCAAATCGAGCGACAAACCAAGTCATCAGACGGAGACAATGAAAAATACCACCTTTATATAGAAATAATAAACCATAATAATTAAACAAAATGTAAACTTTATGATATCCATGTATCGTAAAATTTGTTTTATTAATCTATTAATTAAGTTAAAAACTACCTGCAGTTCCTTGGCTTAAACTTAGAATCATTTGAACCTTAAAATTAAAATAACGTAAACAACAACCACCTTGCAAACCACCATTCGTAGTTTCACATATTGAATTATTGAATTAAATACTTTAAAAACTTCATTCTTCAATTCGAAAATTGATGGAATAGGTATGTTCTTCAAAAAAAAAATGTTAGGTGACATTGACGTTAAAAACGATTTTAAAAGAGAGAAATGTTGAATGCATTTGACTAACAGAAGTTGTGTTACTTTACATAAAGGTGCTGTACTAAATTTGAGTGTGTTTTTTTTATTGTTTACATGGTGTTCAAATACATCACATCATTATTCTTATTTTTGTTCATATTTGGCTCCTAACTTAGAAGCAATGTTTCTATATGTTTTTGTATATATTTCATTCATATAAGTAACGTTAAGTTTTATATTATTCGTTTTTTAATCGCTTACTTAGGTTAACTTCTAAGAATGAGTGTAAGTTTGGCGCAACTAACCAACGACAACGACCAACAGTTTTTCAGAGTCCACTACATAAGTGCATTTTCTTGTTTGTTTCGACGCACCGCGGCGATCGCCTCGAGCCTTCAATGGGCGTCCTTTATTTATTTATACCTTTCTGTAATTAACGATAGTAAAAAGAAATACATATCTCTGATTTATATCGGTTTTTTGGTCGCTTTATAGAGATTTGTTATCTTAGGTTCATTGACTTACAGTCAATATTGATTACGTTTTCAAAATAGTGATTCTTAAACAGCGATCACAAAAAAAAATGCGCCTAACAGTGAAATATTACAAAATATCGTGAAAGATAATAAAGTCAGAATAAAAAAGCAATCTCATTTCTATGTTGTATATCAACGGAAAGTAACTCAAAAATTTGTATGAAAAGAACCAAGAACCAAAAAAAGAAGTAAATAGAAAGTAAAGATTTTTTTCTTTAAAATACCTATCAATATCTTTTTTTCGGATTTGTTAGAAACATTGTTTTTATTATAAGTTATAGCTAGATGCTATAGGTTTTGATTATGGGTTAAATACACAAAATGTAGCAAAAACGGTGCGTAATTGCTTGTATTTTTAGATTGCTTGGTTCTTTTAGTGATCTAAGGAACCGTAGGCCTGACACTTAATATTAATATTTTGCTTGATAAGTACCTCATCGGGATCCTAATTAAATAACCTGATCTTTGCAGACAGATTACAATGTGATATTATTAGTGTTATATTAAATTTTATATATATATATATATATATATATATATATATATATATATATATATATATATATATATATATATATATATATATTATAATGTCTTTACCAATCGTAGTTTTATTAAATGATATACATTATAACTATGAGCCTTAGCAACCAATATTTTTTTGTTCCTACCACCTGCAATGTTAATCTGTCTAAATGTATAATTATTTACGACTTCAGCAAAAGAGACGTGACTTGATCAAAATAAGCAATTATATAGACGTTCACTTTGTGTTAATCGTTGAATTGAGCAAATTTTCAAATATCACTGATCGAGCAGAATGGAGAAAAATGTGTTTGATTTTTTTTTATTTCGAACATCTCCAGATACCTATGATATATAAGAAATCAATTCAATAAATATATAATTTTATTTTAATCATCAAAACCTATTGGTTTATAAGATTTTTTATTATAGCAAACACATCCCAGTACAAATAAACAAATAATATGACTCAAACACCCGCTAATTGTGCAGCTATTAATTTTTCAAAGGTATATAAAGGAATTTTGATGTACAATAAAAAGTTACAAATATGGACTGAGCCATTATTAAAAATAGTTACGCGTAAAAAACCGTTTATTTTCTTTGCTAACAACATCCGCATTTACCCTGTTCTTATACAGGGCGTACATAAATAAAAACAGTAAAATTCATTTCAAGAACATGATATACTTGAGTTAAAGCCTAAAGCCAAACCAAACAAATAGAACGACGAGAGAGCGAAACGAAAATTGAACGTAGCGTTGATAAAATAAGAGAATTTGGAAGCAGAACGTGAGGAATGAGACATCGACGCAAGAGTGCAAAGGCGTTAGACCAGCTGACACCTGTCATCGCGCAATTTATTAGCCGCTCCGAAATAACTGAGTCAGTGAACGTTCAAACAAAATGAACACACAACACACTATTAACGACACGTCCTCGGCGCGCTAACAGGCTCGCAATTAAATTCATAATGCTCAGCAAAAAACATAATCCTAAAATGAGTTTGTATTAATGTCAAATGTGACTGGCGTTATTTTTGAATTTTACTTGTAAATCAAAACTACGTTAAAGAATTATTATAAATAATTAAATCTCCACTACAACTGCTACTAGAAGAAAGAAAGAATAATGTGAACATATTTGTCAACGGCGTGCAGTGGTTTCAAAACGCAAAGTTATCGCGTATCGTATTCAGATGCACTGTCCTAACACTTAATATCTGTCGACGAATGTTTGCGTCACTGCCTTTACCACTCTATAATAAATTATATATTATTTTTAGACATGCTCATTCACATGTGAAAGTATCATTTACACCGCGACAATGACGCTCTATGACTAATTGTTTAATGCTCGTCGCCGTGTGATTGAGATTAATTGGCTGCAACTCCTTTTTATCTTTTTGCGCGTTTAATTTAAAATTAAGGAATCAATTATATCTATAATCCGAATATTCAAAGCAACAACATTATTCTATGTATTACTATTATTAATATTTTGTGAGAAAAAAAAACCTAATTTGGTCGCTATTTTTTTTCTTTTCCTGCCTACACTGCTTGGTAAAATCTTAGACGGTTTAAAGTTAAAAATCAATGTAGTATTTTTGAGCTTATTATAAATTATAGAAAGCATTACCAACGGATGGTTATAACACGAGGGTATATTGCAGATATTAAAGATAATTATAATGTTGTCATTTTAAATGCGTATTTACTATATTGTTTAACTCCTGCAGGCTTACTCTTGAAACCAACGTCAATCTCATTTCGACAACAAACATACCCCAATGTAATTTTGCGGCGACATATTTTTGGTACTCTTGAAACCAATGATCTTAAAGTCGGATTGCAACTATATTGGCAAATCCTAACGCCGTTACAACTGACAGTAAGTGTATAAACATTATACCGATAAATCGGTAATACATAAGAAACACACATTACTAGTTTAAATAATTAATTTACATGTATTTTTTTTCTAGAAATATCTTTTTTAATTATAAATCATAATTCTTTTATTTTACATAAACAAAAATTAAATCTTTGAAGTTTTTCTTAAAAAAGTCATATTTTATCTGTATGCTAACTTTTTAGACTGTAGGTATTATAAAAAAAGGACATGTTTACTGTACTGTACCAGTGATGTACTGGTCAAAGTTTGAGACCACTTTGAAAAAACATGACAAAACAAATAAACCTCAAGATATTAAAAACTTTATGGAAAACTGGATTTATTTTCATGTCACACATAAGATTTAAAACTAAAAAAAGAAAAAGTCTTGACGAATACTGTTGTTCTTAACAATATATACACAAGAGAGTTTAAACAGATTTTTCGCCAAAATATCCTCCTTTCCGATTCATTTTTTTTTACCAACCTAGGCAGGCAACAAGGCAATGACAGATCATTGCCTTGTTGGAAAATAGATCCTCGGCCGATTTACCTTACTGCGGAGGGAATGGCATTTTTCTCCAAATTTTCCTTATATTGCTCCTTTATCATTATGCCTTTGATTTGGACTAGATTTCCAATCCCATAGCCAGAGAAACAACCTCAGAGTACATCTGATCCGCCACCAAGCTTAGTCGGCACTACACACTGCGGCATCATCTTTTCTTAACGAACGAAAATTCTCACTTCAAATTTTGATTCGAACTTTTCTAAAGTCTTCTTCGGTCCAGTCTCGATGAGTTAGGGCCCATTGCATCCGTTTCTTTTTATTCTGCGGTTTAACAGAGGGTTACGCACAGCAACGCGTCCAAACAACTTGGCGTCTCGCAAACGTCTTTGCACTATAGACACTGATACTGGTTTTTCCCGTGATTTGTTGACTTCTACATGAATTTCTGAGGCTGTGAGATCTATCCCGCTTGCTGGTCACCACAATAAATTTATTTTCACTAGAGGTTATAGCCCTTAGTTTCCCAGAGCGCGGACGATCTTGATTACTGCTAGTATGCTTGTAGCGCACAATAGTGCAATGAACACAAGTCTTCGATAACTTGAGTTGAATCGCTATCTGACGTTCAGATTTGCCTTCGTCGTGGAGAACATCGATGGTAGATCGCGTTTCAACATTAATTTCCGAAACTTTTCCCATCTTAGAGATGTCATGACTGTAGGAACCACAAAATCACACTAACTGTGGATATTCGTAAATGACCAGACAAATATAAGGTTAAAATAATAATTAAAAATATTTTAAGAATTTAGAACAATTGTATTGTAAGTTGATGTAAAACAAAGAAAGAAGCGCCAGCTGCGGTAATGAGGTAATTAATTTTTGACAATTGATCTGTCGGCCTACCGCTTCCGCGGTTGACATTGATATTTGGATACAATGCCTGCTTATTGCCCTTTCCTTGGCTCCTATATGAAAAAAAAAGCTTTTAGGCAATCTAATTGACCAGTAGAATATGCAGCTGTGCATATTACTATTTATCACCAAAATTTTCTAAAATATTTACTATTATTGGTCAAATATTTACTATTATTATTAGTGGTCTCAAACTTTTGACCGGTAGTGTATATGTTTGTCATAAATCACAATAAATCAATATATATATATATATATATATATATATATATATATATATATATATATATATATATATATATATATATATATATATATATATATATGTGTGTGTGTGTGTTTGTGTGTTTATTACATATTTAAAAAAATAAGTACTTAGTGATTATTTTAACACATTAATCAACCGTTATTATTAAAAATATGCATATTTAATTATAACTGCTTAGTACATAGATTAATACAAATTAGAACAGTAACTTACCCCGAATTTAGAAGTTATAATTGTTAATTATCTTTTCTTTTTACGCTTTTATGATTTATGTGGTGAATTCTAATGAATTCCTCGTATCACACCTAAACAACTATTTGGACACTTAATAGTTTTCAATTTTATTTTCAAAAGCTGATTGACATATATTTTGTTGTTTTTTAATGTATTTCCTTAAAACACCGGTTATATGTGCTAAATGAGCCATTCAATTAACGTTTTCAACAAAAAGTAAACAAATCAATATCTAAAAAGTCTCACTTTCATTATTGAGATAATTTACGATTCCATTGTCATCTAGCTGTCATTATAGCTGCTAAAAACGCGCCAAGAATACCAAATAATCCAAATAATAACAATCCTAACGAATTCTATAATATTTTTTAGCTAACACAATCGACAACCAGACGGCGGTAAAGGACTTAAATTACTATTGCGTTCTAGAGTACGAAATGACATATATTGCTGATTAATTTTTGGATATTGGTTTCTAGAGTAGCCCTACTGATCAGACTTCAATTTCAACAAAAAAAACAATTTCATCTTTTTATGGGCACTTACAGAACTATATACACATACATTATTATGCATGTAGAGCTATCAGTGCTTGGCTTTCAGAACAATACATTTATATTGAATTGAAGCGCATAAAGTAACGGTTGTGGTGCAATCATGCGTCTTTACACATGCACGTAATGGTCTATTATGGTTATTACCTACAAAATTGCTCTAACCGCTGAGGAAGCTCTGCGACCTATTAACTATATTTTGTACGGATAGTATGCCGTCCTTATGCTTGAATATACCAAATATATTGAATTAAAAATAAAGGAACTGCTTATTTTCTATTTTCAATTATTATACGCAAATAATTGAAAATAGAAAATCAACTATCAAATTAGGAAAAGAACCAACATTTACACAATTTTACCTTTTGATAAAACACTCCATTTGTCATAGCTTAGACAAATTGTGTATTGGATGGCGGTACGCACGGCCAATTAATATGTTTTAATATAATATTAACATTATACATAGTGGTTCTTTTTTTCAAGTGACTAGTTTAGTCTTTTTCTAGATAATGAAAATGTTATAAAATAGAACAGAATAGAAAGATAAATTGGTTTAGTTCAATAAAGAATACATAAATAACTTTCTTTAGTACAATTTTCTATTATACGATAAACTACAATATAGACTGTATTTCAATAAACTCTTTAGAAAATGAAAGTCTTTTTTTTATTTATATTTTGTAAACATCATCATTATTTATATGTAAATAAGTAAGGAAGTTTCTTACATACATATTACTATATTACCTAAAATTACAATATACCATTTATTACATATACAAAAGGGACTTATTAAAAGATAAAACACCATTATATTCCATAAAATTACAGCATTAATACGCGGACCATGGGAATTTTTTTTTTACGTTTTTTACAGTTTGCGCGATTCGGTGAGAGCTCGGTACGTTATGGCCTGAGTTAATGGGCGATTTTTGCTTTTATTTTGTAGGGAGGCTAAATTGCTAATGTAGCTATTATTTTTGAATTTCGCTATCCGTTCATGCATTTTTGATGATTTTTATTGAATATTTTTGAAATTGATGGCTATAATTTTATTATAAAATCCTTTTCTCTTCTCTTCTTATAATAATCGTTGTACCTATTAATTTTTATGTAATTTGTTCAGTTTTGACTTGCCACACGGAGGATTATTATAACAGCTCCAATGTATATATATATATATATATATATATATATATATATATATATATATATATATATATATATATATATATATATATATATATATATATATATATATATATATATATATATATATATATATATA